>JAJOOS010016069.1:0-35462 GCA_029582725.1 Solanum chiquidenum
TTATTTGTATTTATGTTTTGGTTTGCTTCCGCCTGTTTATATTGTTATTTTCCTACTCTTGTTTAGTTTCTACCCTCAGACCCATTACTAGTTGTTCCGGGTTACGGGTTGGCTTACCTGCTGGTGGGTTATAGTAGGTGCCATCATGACTTGAGAAATCGGGTCGTGACACTTACGCCCGGGACGTTGTGTAAATATTGGGGACGTAAGCGAACTAACCATGTTTTGTATATTATAGCAATCTAGCAACCTAGTTCAATTTCAAATAATTACCCTAAAAACCGTATCTAATCAATCAAATAACAACATGCAATGGTTTTTTAATCAAGTAATGAAGTAATGAGAGAGGGAAATGAGAAGTTTACCTCAGATTGACATTCTGAGCGGTTGGGTTGAGAAATTTTTTGGGAGTTTTGAGTTAGAAAAGGAGGAAATGAGGACACCATTGCCCATTTCCCCCCTTTACTGTTTCCGATCTCCCGCTCTAGCGGGAGATCTCTTGCCACAGCAACCCCGCCACAACAGAAGGGTTGCCGCCCTGATGGGCCAGTCAGTGTAGGGTTGAACGTGTTTGATCTTCGCGTATTGATTCAGAGTTTCTCCTAGTCTTAGAGTAAAGTACATTTTCATGTGTTAATTTAACTGAAAGGTTGCGATTCGTTGTAGTTTCCGTGTTTGATCAATTTGGTAGTTGGGGGTGTCCTGAATCTAGAGTGTGTGATGTCCATAGAATAGTCGTTCGGGGACGAACGAGGGATAAATTGGTATCTATTGTAACGACCCAAACTATTGTTATTGGGAAAATAAGAATTTGAGAAAAATACTGTCTTGCATGGGCGGGCTAGGTAACGCTGGGGCGCCGCCGCTAGGGCGGGGTAAGTTGGTGCCAGAGCGGGATAAGCGAGGCAGAATGTGAATTGTGAGGAATCTTATTTTCTCCATCTTCCTAAAATACCTAAATAAGTCCTAAAACACCCTAGAAACCTCAGAAAAGCTGCTCTAAGCTTGGAAAGGAAGGAGAAGGAGATTTCTAGCGTGGGGATGGTGAAATCTTGAAGATTCTTGGACAAATCTACCATCGCGAAACCCAAAAAATTGACTTTGAAGTCAAATACAACTACTTGGCGCCCAGGTAGGCTAGATTTTTACAATTGAGTTGTTTTAAATCTGTGCTTACTACATGATATATGTAAATCAATGGTAGGGTTGTGTGTAGACCTTCGTGCACCGGGTGAATTACATGAATAATCCTTAGAGTTTAAAGTATGTGGGTTTATGCCTTGTGAGGAGGAATTGATGAGTTGTTAGAAAAACCTAGAATTGCTATCATGGATAAGATTGGGTAAAAAATAAGGGCATGAAATCAAGAGTGGAACTAGATTTATGAATGTATGCTACATCCGATAATTGAAGTGATGACATTGAGAAATTATGACGAATTGTGATTAAACCCTAATAAGAAATCCTAATGATGAACTAGGGCTGAGTATGGTCAATTATTATATATGTGATCGGGACTGAGGAGTAATTTGTAGGTGATGGTTGTGATTCTATGTTTGTGTGATGTATGCTTGTTCTTGCTTCATTATGATGCTTGTATATGTATGAATGTTGCAAGGTTGGTCATACTTGTTGTAAATGAGATAGATGAATATCATTGCCATGAATTCATGACTTAAATGTATGTTCTTGATGATGTACTGTGTTTGTGATTGTGGTGTGTGAATGGGATCGGATTGTCATGTTCCGGCATAACTAACTTGGATCGGATTGCCACGTTACGGCATAATATGGGATTGGATGGCCACGTTCGGGCATAAACATGGGATTGACTGCCACGTTCTAGCACACTAACTTGGGATCGGTTGCCACGTTCTGCCATGCTAACCGTTTGAGTTTGGATTCCGTGAGAGGACCAATGATGTGATATAAATGTGAGTTATTCGTTGTTCGTGTACTTGTTGACAATATTGTATATGCTTGATATACATTTGTGAGTAAAGTATTGTATTGGTTTGTTATGTTTTACTTAGTGGACCCGTGCTATGACGATTTATAGTTGGTTGTTCATGGATTGTAATGGCGAGAGTAGAGATAGTGTATGTGAAGGAAATTGCTGGATGGATTTCACCTTGGGGGAAAGGAGATTGGGTTAGTTTTTTGATAAAGTTTGAAGTATTGTATTATGTGACTATGGTTGGTTAATGTGATGAGGAAGTAAGGTAGGACGTGTACGGTTAGTTGATTTGGTGGTGTTTGTACTTGGGAAAATTCTTACGTGTTAGACTGGTTAAGCTATGATCAAGAATTCGGTAAGTGGGTTGATTAAAATGGGGTTAGTAGTTAGAATGCTAGTGTGATTGGAGGTATTTCAATGAAAGGGGTGAAGGTGGAGAAGCGAGTGGTTTATTTCATGATCTTACTAGTTGGTTTCTTATGTTATGTGGTGGGCATCGGGTTGACCGATGATGCCTACCAGTACGTGTGTTTTGTACTGATACTACTCTTGCTATTTCTTTGACATAGTCTGGATGCAGGAATGGTGACGTTTCATTAGGTGAAGACGAAGAAAATCTCCAGCAACTTCTATTTTTCCTTCCGCATGGTGGGAGCTGTGTCTTTTATTTATCTTGTCCAGTTGTACTTTTAGTAGCTCTTGTACCTGTTTAGACTAGGTCCTTGGGGTAGTTAATTACTTTACAAGTCTTAACTACAATTTATTTAAAAAGGGTATTAATTATAAAATTGTGTTATTGTAATTACATCTGTTTTCTTTAAATTTTTCCGCATGGTTGACTATTGGGATATGAGGATTCTTCTACTTAGGTGTTAGAGTGGGTGCTCGCACGGTCCGGTGGGTTGGGTCATGACACGAACCCTTGTTCCCCTCTCAAAATTATATATAGTAGTGTTATATTTTTAATTTTTTGTTAAATATAGATTTGTGAACCCACACTTGAAGTATCATATAATGCAACTATGATTGGGTGCACCTCTTAGTGAGGTTAGAAATTTGAATTTTATATTTTTCTTGTTTTATATGTCTTTCTAAAATTGGGTAACACCTTTCTAAGTGGTTATTGATAGTACTTTTTTCCATTTTAATTAATTAAGCATTTCAATTTTGACCTATAATTTTAAAATTTTAACTGTTTTCAATGATAAGAACCTAAATATCAAACTGATTAGATCCACTTTTTCATAATAGTGCACCTATCATCCTGAAATCCTGGATACACCTCTGCTTACAAATATTATTAATAATGTTGATTATATGTGATGTTGATTAAAATAATTTTAAATTTTTAATCTAAAAACAAGGTTTATATATTTGTGTAATAGTAAATTATTTATCTAAAATAAGTTATGTCGGTATTTGTATAGTAGTAAATCATCTTATTAACCAACATGGGTTGTGGTGCATGGTGGGAGTGCTTCACTCTTAACTAGAGGTCTCGAGTTCGAGCCCTGGGTATGGAGAAAATCTTGTTGGGAGCGCCAATCCCAAATGTGCCCTGCAGTGCGCGATCTCGATTTAGTCGGAGCTTCAATGTGGGCTCTGAACACCGAGTGAGAAACCAAAAAATAAATCATCTCATTGAATATAAAATAAATTTAAATTAAGAAGAAGTTATTTTTTTATATATATAAACTTGATGTGAAATCTAAAGCAAAGTTTACTTAAATGAAATAACAAACACAACCTATGGAACACATGAGAACACAACTGAAAAAGAACAATGAAGTCAGTAGAAAGAAAGAAGGACGAACTCAGAGAAAATGATACTTACTCTTCTTAGCTGATTCATCAGCAATCAGGAAGAACATCTGCATCACATTGATAATCCATAGCAAAAGTTTGGTGGAGAGCTGGATTAGTCCAAGGAGGCAGCATTCTCAAGTGATGAAATGGAAATCAAGGGAAGAGGAGAAGAAAGTGGCGAAGGGACTAAAAGGATTGAAGAGTTAGGAAACTCTACCCTGGAATAGATATGTATCCATATCCGGAGTGGGTTGGGCCGGAGTATTATTCGTTATGTTTTTTGGTTAATTTTCTTATTTTAGTAATGGGCTAGTTAGGGTTGGGCTTTGCTCGTGGAGGTGCAAGGTTTCATATTTTAGTAAGGAAAAAATATTAATTTACACATCTTATGTTTTCCTTATTTCCAATATTCCCTCCTATTTCTAAAAACCTCTAAAATTCCTTACTTCTCTCCTAAATCTAAACTCCCGGATACATAAATCTCAACTCTAAAAATCATAGTTTATCACTTCCTTATTTCTCTCCTTAATCTTCTCTCCATTATCTCAACAGTTAATTTCTCTATCAATTTTCAAAATCAAGTCTCTCTGTCAAACCTAGACTATCAATTTTCAAAAGTTGGTAGTTTTTCATCTCTTGAAATCATTTTGCGACTTTATTTTTCATTTTTTTGTTCTTCTCTAATTGTTGAATCACATGGATGATGCACCATCAACTAACACTAATCGTATTTATGATTATGAAGATATTGATTGAGCGAAAAACAGATTCAAAAGGCTCCACGATCCATTGTTAATGGCGAAGGTAAAAGTTGGGAAGAAGAAAAAGGATGGTCATTCATCTTCGAAAGCGCAGGTTCCTAAACCCCCCCAAAAAAAAAAGGAGTCGAAAATTTGCTCCTGCAATTTATCGACCTTCATTACCTAAGGTTAGGTTTTTGTTCTTCTTCTTTCGATTCCTGTAATGTTTTTTGTTAGTTAATCAATTGATGATACATAAATGAACAAATTCAGATTTCGTATTTTAATGTATCAGTATTATATGTAATCAATTGATATACTAACCCTAAGTAAGTTTAGTTATAATATATTTTGTATCAAGTATTATAATATTAGTAGTTATGTATCTTTCAGTAGATCTCATGTCATTTGACACATTTTTAAAAGTCAATAATGTATCATTCAAGATTTATTTATCTGTGTATATCTAATATTGTAGTTTCATAGTAAATATTCTATCAGTTACATATAAGATACATTATTTACAAATGGTTAATAAGTTCATGATTCAAAATTTTAATAAAATATATCAAATTTACATGCAGGTCAGCATTAAATGTTGGTAAATATTTTGTATCATGTATAAGTCTAGTGATTTGTTTGTATCAAATTAAAGTGTTGGTATTTAGTATATCATGTATAAAATGTTGGCTATTAGTGTATCATGTGTAATAAATTGTTATTTTTGTATCAATTATTAGCAGTTTGTTATTTTTTGCATAATATTCTGTTATCGTTTTGTATCATTACCGTCTATGAAGTATGTGATCAAACAAATCCCAATCCACTCTTTGAAGTTTGGTCCAACATACAACATTGAATTTGTAAAAAATTTGAAAATGTACATGAGTGTCGAGGTTTTCGAGTTGTTTAAAAATTCTATTTTTGGGCCATACCTCACATTCATACCTCCAACTATCAGGGTCAAATATCAAAATGCTTGTTGCTTCTTGAGATTGAGCAGGATAACAGTAATGAGCTCCATATTCAGCATGCAAATGGGAACATTTTGCATTTCACTATAAAAGAATTCGCAATAATAACCGAATTGAAATGCACAGAAAATTCCGATGACTTTAAATATCCGAATTCTACTAAGAGCAGTCTTGTTCAAAGATATTTTCTTGAAAGTGTAATAGTGTGAGAAAGGGACGATTTGTTCAACGTTTTCTTCAAGGTAATTGGGACAACACTCAGGATGCTTTCCAAATGGGAATTCTCTACTTCATCAACTTATTTGTTCTCTCACAACTACCTGATGCACCTATCTATATTAACGACTTACTGATGGTCGAAGATGGTAGTTATGAACTTTTTCCTTGGGGACAACGTGCATTTTCCAGGCTAATGATCATGGAGGCAAGAGAGAACCAAAGTAAAACAGTTGTATTGTTTTGGTGGAATGCCATATGCTCTAAATGTGTGGGTGTATGAATGTGCATCAGTTGTCAATGAGGAAATTATTGTCAAGGAGGGAGACTACATCCCAAGGATACTCAATTGACGAGTTGTTGGTGTCAAGCCTAAATTTGAAATGTTTGTCTAGTATTTTTACTGAGGTAACGACCATTTTTATATATCTCAAGTTGCAATTATTCTTGGTATGTTGACTTTACAAATTTGATTTAGAATGCATGTACCAATATACAATAGACTCTTGAGGAATTGGAGGTACTTGATTTGCCGGACATGGGTGTCTCTCATTCTGAACATTTTATGTCTACTGATAAACCTACACAAGATATATCAGATGACATTCCTGGGTTTGAGGATTTTTCTTCTAAACCACCGGATCAGGTTGTAAGGAGAAGTAGACGTGTATCTAGTACCTCATCTACACTCCCTCCGAAGAGAAGAAAGAGAGCTGATTTTGCCAAACAAAAAAATAGTGCAATGGAACAATCAGAGCAGTCCCCCGTGATACAAAAAGAGTCTATATTCCAGATTTAGCTGGTCCTTCATCTGACCCTAAAGAAAAGAAAGATTTTTCAGAAATCGAAGAAGTTAAGCAATATCTGAAGGAATATGTAAGTGATTCTCATAATAATTATTGAATTCTTAATTATTCTACAGTAAATCATTATTAACTTATTTAAGTATTTTTATAGGTGAACAAAAAGTTTGATGATTTTCAAGTCTTAATAAAAAATAATCACACAGTTCTGATGAAAGCAGTCCGAAAACTAAAATGGAAGGTAGTTGTTATTTACTAATTTTTTACTATCTGAAAAGCTATTTTTTAATTATATTATTACTTTTTGGCTTGAAGAAAATTGCTACTAGATCGATTCCAATCTCGGAGGTAAAGTTAATCAAAGAAGACAATGTGAATCAACCCCAAACTACTAATCAAATTTGTTGAACAACCAAGGTCTCCAATTGATGTGGAGTTTGTCAACAACGACCTCGTTGATAACGTTAATGTAGAGGCTAAAGAACAAACACACGTACAACAACACGAGGTCGTAGAGGTAAGAATCAGATACATTCATTAAAGTATTTAATATTCAATAAAGTATCTAACACTTGTTGATACATTATTGTAATGATACAATTACAGCCATGAATTTGTGATACATTCATAAGTGTACTAGCTACATTATGTTTAAACTTCAAAAATTTCCTATTCATAAATAATGTAGGATTAGTTTCAATTGTTGAATCATTATTACTTGATTGATATTCTAATCAACATAGAATCCTGATACATTTAAGGATAAAAGAGGCAATGAGGATGTATCAGAATCACCATCTACAGTAGATGTTCCTGCTGCAGGAAATGTATCTAAGAAAGTTATTGTAAGTATAAGTTTATGCATATGACATAGTTTACTCATTTAATGTATCATTCACAAATGATGTAGTATAAGTTACTGCTTTTGATACATTATTATTTGAATTATTTACTATTTTTCATAGTTTGTTGATACATCAAAGGATCAATAAGCTGGTGAGAATGTATCCAATGAAGTTATTGTAAGTACACGTTTATGTATAAATCTATTAGTTTATTCATTTAATGTATCACTCACAGACGATGTAATATTTGTTTCAGTTTTGATACATTATTATTCGACTTAAATAATATTATTCATATTTTGTTGATACATTTAAGGATCAAAGAGCTGGTGAGAATGTATCCAAGGAAGTTATTATAAGTATAAGTTTACGTATAAATCTATTTATCATTTATTGTAGAGATATAACAAAAAATTTGGTTATAATTGATCAGGATGATGTAGTAGAGGTTGGCACTAAAAAAACTGAACAAGCAACTGTGGTTCAAGATGTTGCTGATAAATTGAAAAATAACATCCCACTTACAGATAAAATTTCAGTAAACATTGATACATCAATAAATTTTAAATATTTTCATCGCTTGTTTGTTGGTTATTGAATGATATAAAATTCTTATTATTGATTTAAAAATATAGTATTTTACCACATCGACATCCATTTGTTCTGGAACTCAAGATGCTATAGACACACTTATTGCAGGCCTTCAAACTCCTTTGTATGTTCAACCATTGAGTGTTGTCAAGTCAAATTCATTAACCAAAACACATCAATCGATACAGGACAGTAAGTTACGTACGAAAATATTGGGTAATGAGATGATCGTGTATGAACTATCAGAGACCCCTGTTCAATGAAATAGGATGCCATCAAAAAAAATTCAATCACCCTATTCGACTAAATTTGGTTTTAGTGACAAAGGAAAACAAAACTTTGAAGAAGAAGTTCATTCGATCTCCCCATTTGATGGATGTGGTATTTCTTACCAACCTCTGTCAAATTTATTAGATGAATATTCCAAGTAGATTTATAAAGGCCTCCTTAAAACTCATGACAATAAGTAAGAAACAATTTAATATTTTCATATGGTAAAATATCAGACCGTTTCACTTGTATTGAATTGTAATTTATACATATATATATATAGGAAACCAATGGATGATAAACACAGAGCCAAATCAACTTTATTTCAATTTGAACACATGGACTTTGTAGTTGCTTTTTCTAGGAATAAAAATTGATTTTATGTCGTATCTCAGTCAAAAATAATAATGGACAAATGAGGTACGATAGAAAGATACATTATTAATATATCTACGATACATTGATATTTTGTATCAACATAGTTTATATAATGATACAAACTCAAAATTATATCATATACATTATTTGAAAGTGTGATTGTTGTGCTCTATCATATTGACTAACATTTTGTGTTATTTTCATTTATGTTGCAGCACATCGATGTAGTTTTGTACTACTTAAGGAAGAAGTCAAAGCTGCGTAGCTCTAATCAATACAGATTCACTACTATCAATTGCTTATTCAAGACATTTATTAACGATGCACACAAAAGGTACTACTGAAGCCCTCCTGATGATAAATTAAGTACGCAAGAGCACATGACGTGTGGGGCTGTTGTATCTGCATTCGAGAGGTCAATTAAAAACATAATCAAAGGATTTTTCATATCGGCTAAATTATCGTGGCATCTAGTTGATGATATATACATTCATGTAAACTCAAATGGTAAGTTTCATTGGGTGTTAGTTGTTGTTGCTTTAAAAGAGAGGCTCATACGCATCTACAATTCATCAATGAGTACAAGAATATAAGAGTCGTCTGGTGAGATAAAAAAGTTGATGATGATGATGTCATCTTACCTTCGTGACAGTGGTTTTTTCGATCAAACTGAGCGAACCGACTGGTCATCATTGGATGCTTACAACGACAGTCAAATTGACATGCTTTTGGGACCAGAGCACATATTTCAAGTTGAATTCGTACAAGACATTATGCAACAAGAAAGCGATAGCTTGTAAGTATTAGCATATTTTTTATTTGAATTACAATGTATCTTCTTTCTCTTTATAATGCATATTCCTCATTTTTTGAAGGGATTGCGGAATGTTTGTAGCTATCTTTGCTAAATTCCTTAGCGATGGGATCCCTGTTCCAAAAATTGGTTTTCATTCAGAATACCTCCGTACACGATATGGAGCCCTATTATGGAAATACGGTACTAAAAAGGCTAAGGCAGAATACGTTAGTGAAAATGATGATCCAACAAGGCCTAAAAGTCATTCCACAGAACCAGCTCAAGAAGATTTGGTCAATGTTGATTAGAGTTTATTTATCAGTTCTTAGATACTTTTTTACAGTGTTATTATTTTTGAGATACATTAACTCTAGCTTTAAACTTTTCTATTTTTTTTTTGTTTTCAGATGTTTGTACCAAGCATTACAGTTTCTCTTAAAACTAGTTTAGTTTGACATCAACTTTCAATTTTTTCACCAGTTATTGAGGAATTGTATTGATGTACACACTTGTCGTATATAATCTAATACAAAAATTGGATAACATTTATGTATCAGGTTCATTAATTCTTAAACACAGAACAACATTTATGCTCATTACTTCTGGTAGGAACTGATATTTTCACACTTTACTAATGCAATGTATCATATTCATTAATTCATAAGCAAATGACATCATTTATTATTATTACTTCTGGTAGGAATTGATACTTTGACACTCTTTCATGCTGATAATTTTTGATCAATTTATTCAGCTGATACTTTTACATGTATCAGATTCATTAATTCATAAACAAATGACAACTTTTATTTTCATTACTTCTGGTAGGAGCTGATACCTTGACATTCATTCATGCTGATAATTTAAGTCAATTTATTGTAATTAGTTGATGGCTCATTCATTTATCCAGTCACATAGACATTAATTACTACTTATTGTGATTCATTTATCGACACTTCTTATTTCATTTTACATACATATATTTTTTTACAACATTATTATATAAGATACATCATTATTCAATTAACTTAAGATACATTATATAAAAATGTATTTGAAATATATTGACTGATACAATCTCCACAATCAGAATATAGTGTACATTATTATCAAATAAGTAATGATACATTATTTAAACACATATTTGAAACATAATCTGTTCTAAAAATAAATACAAGATAGAAAATCTTAACATTTTCAATTATTGTAACGATATTTCACTGTCGAATAGTAGATTGTAATGTTTTTATAATGGTAAAAGTGAAAAATGCAACAAAACTAAAAACATGTAATCTTAAAATAATGTATCTGAAACATAACAGTAGCTCTAACAAAGAAGTTTGTCGGTCTTCTTTCGGAAAGAAAGTACAAGTTCTTCAATTGTGACCTTTCTGTCCACAACGTCCACAACAGTTTGTGTTTGTGCTTATATTTTCATCTGGATTTTTCTTTCTCCTTTTCCTTTGTCGTCCAGCCAACCTTTTGTATCTTGGTGGCAAGATCATTTCTTCCAAAACAAACTCCGGTGTTGACCAATCCTCCTTATCCAGTATTGGAACCATCAGAACTTCATATGTGTTTGCCAATGCAGTTGGCTTATAGTAATCTGAGCAGTAGGGATGTATATCTATAATATTTTTCTTCTTCAAAACAGCAAATGTGTACGCACAAGGTATCTCATCTAGCTGAAATATCCCACAGTTACAGATTTTTCTCTCAAGGCAAATAATGTATCTTCGCCCACATTCATAAACTGAATAAATAAATTCAGTAGATTGCACAACTTGGTAACATTAATTAAGACACAAACCATATATCAATTAAAGCAATTTTATACTCACAACAGCCAAACAACAACCAATTCCAGATACATGATAGTTTATATATTGGTACATACCTTCATTTTTGAACATTTAGAAGCTTTTAGAATCAACAACTCTTCAAATATCCTCCCTAATGTTTTCTTTGTATTGGATGATATTTCTTTATTTTTAGAGTGCCAAGAAACGAATAGAATTCTGACTTCTTCCAAAAAATCTATTATAGGTAGTTGTCGCGCCTCAACAAGAAAATCATTGATACATTTCGCTATGTTAGAAGTCATCATTCTCCCCCTGTTTATTGTTGCATGAACTCTTGACCACTTTTCATAACTAGGATCCTCAAGATACATCTTAACCCGGTCGTCAATTTTAATGACTTTAGCCATCAATTTATCAAAATCCTCTTTTTTATAAGCCTTGGCCATTGAATAGAACACATCACTTATGTTTCTGCTTCTCTTGAAGTTTGAACAAACATTTTTCCAAAGGTGCCATATGCATGAAAAATGAGGAACATGACACTCTTAATTATGCTTTCATTTCTATCTAATACAACACATATTTTTTCCCTCTCCCCAAATGCACTTTTAAACTGTTGGAAGAACCATGTCCATGAACAATCATTTTCACTGTCCACCACTCCATAAGCTAACGACAATATGCATCCTACTCATATATAGCGCACATGTTTGTTAATTTATAGATACACAACTATCCATATATTAAGTATGAAATTCAAGTAATCATTGTTATGAGATAAAAAATTTAAATTCTAATACAGTAATCATACCTGCACCATCAAGCGTACTTGCTGATACAAAAGTTTCTTTGCAAGCTCCACCAAGATATGCATCGTCAACAACTACTGGTCTACATAAGTCAAACCCCCTCATTAGCCTTAATGCTATGAACAGATACATGAACTGATTTTTCTCTGACTTATGCATCCGTATATAAGAATTTGGATACACAGTTTCCAACATATATATGTATTTAGGCAACTGTCTATATCCATTCGAAGGTTTACCCCTTATCATGTCTAATGCACACTCCTTAGCATGTCATGCTTGTTGGTATGAAATATCAATCCCATACAGTTCTCTAATAACCTCGATAACATCATTTGGAGTATGAATTCTTTTATGATTGAGCAGTTTAGACGTTGTCACACCACTAATAAACCCAACTGTAGCTTGAACCTTTTTTAATACCCTATCCCTTAACGGACATGTATGCTCACTATTGAAGTACCCCACTTTGAATAAATATTATTTCTTCATAACAAATGCACTCAATGTCCAACAACAATTATCCGATAAACACAATAATACATAGCTATATTTTTTCCAGATACATTAGTAAAATGCCTAACTGATACATTAAAATCATAGATTCTATACACAAGGATACATTAATGAAAAATTACTATATTGATATATGTTAAGGTGAAATAAATATGATATTTTATAGTAATCTTACATTGACAAAAAGATACAGAAACACATTAATCATGAAATATTCATCAAATAATACTTGTATAAAGTTGAATGCAATAATGCATCAATCATTATTATACGCATATATTAAATCAAACATAAAAAAAGTAGAGTCACATGTATCAGTTACTTTGTTAACAGTACTCTAACTCGCAGATATGATACATCAAAATATATACGTCACAATTTTAATGTATCATACTTTTAGCCGGTAATGTATCCTTACTGTTTCACCAAAATACAATGATACATTAATGAAAACAATCATATATTGTTACATTAACATATAAAAGAAAGAAGCTCAAATAATTCTGATACGTTATAGTAATATTACAAAAACTCATAGATACAAAAATACATTAATTAGTAAATATACATCAAATCATAATTGTATAAACTGTAATGCAATAATGTATCATAATTTTGCTATGCATACATAAATTCAAACATCCAAAAAAGAGTAGTGTCACATATACCTAATACTTTATAATAACAATAATGTACCTCACAGATCTGAGAACTCAAAATAACACATCAAACATTTAATGAATCAACCTTATAGCAAATAAAGTATCATGATTGATTCACCAAAACTCAAATTCATGAATGAAAAACGAGTTGCGTACCTTTTGTTATCAGATCTTTTAACTCAAAAATTAAAGCCATATTTTATTTTGTATTTTTCCATTGCAGCTACTAGAGTGGTTTTATCCTTGTATAAATGATTCACTTTCACGTTTGTACTGTGTGTATCCGATATGTAATTCGTTACCTCCATCTCTGATATATAACATGAATCACTATTTTTTTATTCTACCAAGTTGAGAGCGCATGTACCCTTTTCAGCACCTTCAACACAGACGATTGCACCAGTCGACACATCAAAACTTTCTATATCGCCAACATCCTTATCAGTTGTATCAACACAGCGGGGATACATACCAAATTCAACCTCACATTTCTTCACCTCTACGTACAACTTTACTCCCATATCATTCCTTATACTCATTGAAGAGGATTTTCCTTCTATAATGTATCAGATTTCAATTTTTTTTCTTGACTCATCAATATTCAACTCAGTCGCAATGGCTGAAACTAGATTTATGAAGGAAACATTTTCACCAACCACTCTCCCATCACTCCTGTATCTTTCATATTTAACCTCACTCACCCATACTCCTGAATGCCCCAATAAAATTGAGATATTCATTATGTATCTGATCAAACTCGCAACAAAAAATTTGATTCTCACTCGAATATTTCTTCATTGAAACAGGGAAGAAGACGAACACAATTTTAATTTTTGAATTATGATTTGGTTTGTTATTTTGGGAATCACATTTCTATCATTGACATTAAGGATAAAATTGATATGCGTGAATTAAGGGATTTAATTTTTGATTTTCTGTTTCTGTTTTCCATTAAAAGCGTAACAATAAAATATATAACGTTTATTTTTTTAATGTATCTAAACTATTTTTTAATGTATCTGAGCCACATATTATATATGTATCCGAATTATGTTATTTTTTTAGGGATTAATGTAATTACAAACTAAATAGGGATGCATTGTAAATTCATATTAAATCTATGTGATTCTTAAAATTTCTACTTTTAGTAATGGGCTAGTTAGGATTGGGCTTTGCTTGTGGAGGTGTAAGGAGGTGTATTTCTAAGTGAAAATTTTATAACTGACATATATAGGACTAATAATTTCAAGCTATGATAGTATAATATTTCTTTCAAGTTGTAACAATAAACAATTGCAAGTTCTAACATTTTATTAAATAAAAAAATGCTTTAAAATAACAGTAAAAACTAATTTGATTGAAACAATACAAGGTAAAAAATGGATATATTAGTAGTAATTAATTTGAATTCATTAATGATAATTAATATGTGCCATAAAATTAGGAGATTAAAAAAAATGAAATATTTATTTTCCTTTTTTAACTCAAATCAGTTAAATTTCGTTCAAAAATAGATTTTCTTCTTTTGTTCAAATATTTCTCTCTCCTCTCAATTTTTTTTAATTGTCGTCACTTACAGCTAGTTCTAATTCATTTTTATTCAATAATCTTCATTTTGTTGTAATGAACGGCTTCGTATCAATATTAAAAAAGGTGGTGGTAGATGAGATCTTTCGTGTTAGTGTTCTTTGCAAATTTTTATTTGTATTGTTATACTACTCAAGCGTAAATTTTTTTTAAGAACAATGATAAAGGAAAGGATATTTTAAGATTTTGTTTGTGTATAATAGAATTTGATTGTGACGTTATTTTGTATGAACATTATTTGTTTGAGATTACATCAAAAAAATTGAAACTGGATTAAATTTTAGTATGATTTTTTTTAAAATTTAAGGTTTTTGGTAAGGAAAAAAATTAAATAAAATTTATTTGTAATTGGTATACTGTTTATACTATTTTTTGTACGATTTTGTAATTATATTTGAATGAAATGCATATGTTGTTTACTTAATAACTGACAATTAATTGTTAAAATTAATATTATGTTTGTATATTATTGACATGATTCTGCAGTGAAAACAATTACGACTTATGGGATAAAATGGTAATAATGTTTGCATGATATATGTATGCAAAGTGTGTCAAAAAAATGTATGAAATGTGTATACTCTATTCTATAATGCTTTATGATATGATTTATGGTTTTAGATGGATTTTGTTTGCATTATTATGGAATGTAATTTGATAATAATAATGTAATAAATTTGGTATACTGTTCAATTACGAAATTACAATTAATATTTATAAGATGAAATTATTTTGGTATTTTATTGGCATGATATTGGTCTGAATAATTGATAATTATTGAGTAAAAATATGTATGAAATGTGTGAATAAGAATTGTATAAAGTTTGTATACAAATATAACACATGTATTTTTTCCTTTGTATTATGTAAGACTGACACGGTGATTTTTTTTATGGAACAGACAAATATTTTAATTTTCAGATGGAGGGAATTATTTATGAATCCTCCAGTCTCCCATGCGAGAGTACGTGGGATATACCAAGTTATGTTTCTGAGCGAAAGTTGTTGTCGTCTAGTTCAAAAAGAACTATAGGAAGACCACAACTTGAACGGTGAAAGGGGTTTGCTGATGTGAAATTCAAAAGGTCTAAAGTTACTTGCACTACATGTCGTCAAGAGGGCCACAACATGAAGACATGTTCAAATTACCTTGCGCCAAAAAAATCATATTTTGTTTTATTATGTCTTTTAAACTCTAGTTTTGTTTTGATTGTGACAGTGTATTCATTGTTTTTCAAATATATAACTTGAGTAATTTATTAAGTAATGATGGTATGCAATTAGTACCCATTTGGTATGCAACTGAATCCATACTGATATTAGTTAATATAATTTACAATTAGTATTCATTTGGTATCCATCTGGAGTCCCACTTGAAAAAAATATATAAAACCAGATGTAATTGAGGTGGATACAAAATATAATGGTCATTGTTTTACATTGTCATATTCATTCTTCCAATATTTATACAAGTTGGATACCAACTTCTTATATTTTTTATTTTTTAGTTTTGTCTTAAATTTTGAAGTAAATAATACCAATCATAAATGAATTGGATGCCAATTGTATAGAAATTGGATACCAATTAAAGGGCACTCTTATTTTATGTAATCTAAATTGATGTTCATTTGTTTTCGAATTAATATCCAAACTAAAACTATTTAATGTTGAATCCAATTGGTATGCAGTTTGTATATAATTGGTATCCCAAAATTATAAGAGACAAGCTTTAATTCTGTAATGACCCGAAACCGTCGTTATTTAGGAAAGGGAAAACGTCAGGGAAAATTGGGCCCATCATCTTGCCAGAGCGGGCCAGATGCCCCTAGGGCGGCGGCGCTCCAGCGGTATAAGTGCGCACCAGAGCGGGACGGACGGGACAAAACTTAAATAATGCAAAGTCTTATTTTCTTCGTTTTCACAAAACACCAAAAAAAAGGTGAGAATAACCCAGAAACCCTCAAAAGGTTGCTCTAGGCTTGGGAAAGAAGTAGAAAGAAATTTCTAGCGTAAGGATGTTGATATCTTGCAGATTTCCGGTCAAAATCCACTGTCTCATCGTCCTGAAGCCAGGATTGGAGCTACAATCTCTCTGCGACTCCATAGCACCCGAGTAGGCTAGGTTTATTTAATTGAGTAGTTATAAATACATGCTCACTACGTAGTATATTGCTAATTGATGGTAGAATTCATGTGTAGGCCTTCGTGCACCGAATAGGGGATGGTTATACATGTGATCGTAGTTGTTACATAGGATGTGTACCGTATGGGGAAGCCCCGCCCTGTGAGTTATAGTTAGGTGATGGTTTGATTTCCTGTTTGTGTGATATAAACCTGTTAATGGCTTCGTTAAATGCATACATGTATGGGATTGAGATTTATTAATCAAGCCTAAGGAAAAGACTAAAAATGTACAATTGCATGCCATGAACCTAATACTTAATTGTATGATTATTAGTATGTTCATTATGGATGTAATTTTGATTATGTTGACTTGATCGGGTGTCACGTATTGACACATATACATACACTGAATCGGGTGAGACGTACTGACAAATATACATACATTGGATCGGGTGTCACATACTAGCACATATACATATATTGGATCGGGTGTCACGTATCGATACATATGCATACATTGGATCGGGTGTCACGTACCGACATATATGCAAATATTGGATTGGGTGTCACATTTCGACACACTAACAGTTTGGGTATGGGCTCTATGAGAGGACCATTGTGATTGTTACATCCTTGTGAATTGATGTTGATATTGGGAACTGTATGTTGCTCTTGAATTGATAACTGAATATTGTATTCTATATATGAGAGTTCTAATATGTGGTGTATACTTGTTATATATCTCATTATTGAATGAATGTTGATGGTCATGCCTAAATTGGGATGTGATACGGTGAGTGAGGACCGAGGGTCCAAGAGTTGCTAATGGTTATGTAGAAGGGTCGTCCGTGTTCTTAAGAGTCAAATAAGTGGGGGTAATGTTCGTGATGTAAATAAATAGGTAGATCCTACCTTGGGAAGGGGATTCATATTTAACTGATAGAGAGCCTTGATGGAATATACCATGTTGTCAAGGGGCGAGTTGTGACGAAGAAGAATCAAGGGTATGTTGTGAGTGGTTAGTAGGAGTGGTAATGCTTGCATTCGGGGACTCTTCCATGAGTTAGAATGGTTAAGCTATGATCAAGAACCGAGTGAGTAGGTTGATGGAGATGAATGTTAGGGTTAATTGTGCTAATGTGATTCAAGGTATTCAGAAATAGTAAATGTGAAGGAATGAAGGGTCTTATTGCATGTTTCCTACTTGTTGATTTCTTTTATTATATGGTGGGTGTTGGGTTGACCGATGATGCCTACCAGTACGTGTGGTTTTGTACTGATACTACTCTTGCTATGCCTTTTTGGCATAGTCTGGATGCAGGATCGGTGATGTCTCGTAAGTGAAGACGAAGATAATCACCAGCACCTTCTATTTTTCTTCCATGTGGTGGGAGCTATGTCTATGTTATTGCGTTCGTATCTTGTAATCTTACAAGCTTTTGTACATGTTTAGACTAGATCCCTGGGGAAGTTAATTACTTTACAAGTTAACTTTGAAATGTTTTTAGAACTCTTTGTTTATATAAAAATCTTTGAAATTCCACTTATCTCAGTTTCCTTAATCTTTTGCATGTTTTAAAATCATTGGGAATCGAGGACTATCCTACTTATGTGTTACAGTAGGTGTTTGCACGACTTGGTGGGTTAGGTTGTGACAAATTGGTATTAGAGCCCAGGTTACCGGTCTCCTTGTACAAGAGCAAATGTGGAGTAGACTCTTGCAGGTGGGTGTGTTGACGTCCACATCTAATCTACAGGAAGCTATGAAGCATTCTAGGAAGTCTTCCACCTCTTCTCTCCTTTCGTGCCAGTTGTCGCTTGTGGTACGGGTTGAGTCCAATTGGTATCTCAAACAAAGTGAACTGAACACCATAGTCACGACTGAAGGGACACAAGCAAGGTAAATTGGAACTGAGAAGGTTCCAATTAATATATATCCTTAGAGGCTATGTAAATGCATGGATGACTAGTAATGGTCATTTATGGAACGAACGAATTAATAAATTGGACTTGTTATGAGTTGTAGCTTGAAACTATGAATATGTGCTTATTGTTGTCTAAATTAACAGTTGGTGTGAAAGGTATATTTTCTTGGATGCTATGATATCATTATGTGCATAGTATTGCTTGTCTGGATTTCGATGTGTCCAATATGCTAGCCTAAATGTTTGAAACTGTGCGAGTGGTAATTAATTGAATTTTATGAACTTGTTATCGGTAAGAGAGTCATCAGTGGGTTAGGTGCAAGGGTCTAGATAAAGTACGATGTGATTCGTAAGTGAAATATGGGTGTGTGTTGCGACCAACTATAACTGTGTGAGTGTATGGGCATATCCGGTGGATGTGTGTGTTGGGGTTTTGAATTAATGGGAACGGATTCCCAAGTGCGCACCATTGGGTTGACTTGGGGTAGACAATGACTATCCTAGCTAAGAGTATAATCCTAAATGGGAAATTTGGGAACAGAAAGAACCCCAGGAAATTATTGACTTGGGGTACTGTTTTTGTCTGCGCCACTGGAGCGAGATTATTCTCGCCAGGGCGGGGCCGCCAGAGAAAGAATCCTCCCGCCCGAGTGGGACAGGGCAAGACAGAATCTCAACCCTGTCTCCTCTATTTTCCCTAAGTCACCCAAATAGACCCCGAATCGTGTATAAGTTAATCCCCGCAATTCAATCAGTGCTAAGCAATAGAACATAAGTTATAATCATCTAGCATTTAATTATTAGATGTAAAAAACAGCATCTATATGCTTACAAAAAGTAAGGAAAACCGAAAAGAGAAAAGTGAAATATTGTTCATTACATGCCCTAGCGGGGGCAAAAACCAATTAATGTCCCTGGGAATGGGAAGTGTCAGTGTCCAAGTCCAAGTCCTCCAGGGGTACCAGGCCTCATTCAACCAAGGGAATTCCACATAATCTTCCGGCTCGAGTCAGGAATATCTCTCTGGGGGCAACACAAGAGAAGATGGCATTCATGGTCTTCCACATGTGGTCCATCAGACGATTCCTCTCTATACTCTTCCTCCTCTCATGTCACAACTAGCGGCAGAGCATCTCGACCTCGAGAGCAGTGGCGCTAGCAAAAGAGCTCCACAATCTCCTCCGGAAGACCGCCAGGTCCTCCTCCACACGAGCTCTGGATAGTGGGAGATGGGACTGAGTAGGGAGTGTCGTCATCCTCCTCACCTTCTCTTCCTTCATTGTTCGCCTTAGAAACCGCTTGACTGCTACTGGCCCTGTCCATCTTCATCCTCTTACTCCCAGAGGTGGAAACCTGCCTAATCAAAAGAGGGTCAAAAGGGGTATCCATGAGAAGTACCCCGTCGGTGTCCAAGAGTGGCACCCCCGCCCGCTTGTACATCGCAGTCACCAGTCCAGGTAGGAAAAATGTCTTCTTGTTTCCCCGATTATACATCTTCCATTTGGAGATGATCTGCGCGCCCATATTTAGTCTAATTTTCTGTATAGCGCACGCCACCACCAATGCTTGAGGAAATGTCACGTCGGTGCGGTTGCCTGACGGGAGGATCCTCCTGGAGACCAAATGCAGCCACCTCTTAGCATCCGGTGACCAGTGAGTGTTGGTGATGCCCTCAGTAGTAGCCCAGTAAACCCAGTCTGGATGCGCAGGTTCCATCAGTGTATCTTTCAACCAACCCAAGTCCATTTCTCTCAGCTTGGCCTCGAACTCCGTGTTGGGGACCTCTAGCACCTCGAGCACCTCATTTATGAATTGAGTGTTCAGGGGATGTCAACTCCCCGGATATAGATAGTAGGGTGAGGGTCATCCCAAAGAACAGTAGGGAGGAGGGCATAGAATTCCCTCACCCAGCCGGTAGCAGGGGGATCCTCTTTCAGTGGGGCCCATCCAAACTCCATCAATCGGGCATGGAAGGCGGACACTTTCTTCTCCAGGTCCAGCAAATGGAATCCCCTCTCAAAACAGAACTCGTTGTTTCAGTGATCTTGGTGTCTCTCCCAACTTGCGACATCGGTAAACCTGACAAATGGTAGATTCTCCTCATTAAAAATAGCCATAGTAGACGAGCCTGCAAAAATTTAATGAACACATTAGAACTCCATGGGATTAGATAATTTCTTGCTAAAGGGAAAAGGAAATTTTTCTATTCTTAAAGGGATAAGGGACATTGTTTCCCCAAGTCCCGCCACAACGGCCCAAATCCCACCAGAGCGAGACCACGGAGGTCACCACAGTGGGATGGAGGCCGCCACAACGACCTTTTTCTGGGATGAACTTCAGGCGCGATTATGGCGCCCTTTCTTCCTAAAAACCTCATTTTAACAGAATTTCAGCAGATAAGAGTCTATAAAGTGCCCTAGTACCTAAATATGCAATTATTCTAGCAAAATAACCCCTAAATATTGTCTGAATCCAAGTTTTACACCAAGAAACCATTCAACTTCCCCCACCTTTTCGGTGACGATTCAATCGTATTTTTATGAAATCCTTACACTCAAAACATTGTAGGGGACGTTGTGAACATAAGGAAAGTGTACATGCTACGTTTTACTAGCAACTCAAGTAACTTATGTTCAAAATTTCAAATAACTACCCCAAGGCTTTTCTAATCAATATTTATCATCATGCAATCGTAGTTAAGTAAGTATTGAAGTAATCAGAGTAGGGAACAAGAACCTTACCTTAGAATTGATTTTCGAAATGGAGAGTTTGAGAGAGTTTTGGAAGATTTGAGTGAGTAAAGGAGGAAATGGGGAAACCATTCCCCTTCCCCCCCCTCCCTTTACTGTTTACGATCTCCCGCTACGACGGGAGATATCCCACCTCAGTGGCCTCGCTTCAACAGGAACCTGCCGCTCTGGCGGGATCAATTTGTGCAATTGGACGCGTTATTTTCTTCGTGTGTTGCCTCATTTCCCTAACCAACCCTTTGAGTATAGAACCTTTCGTGTTTAAAAATTTAAAAACCATCATCCTTCGTGGTTCTATAATGGACTGATTCATTAGTTTGGAAGTACTCCGAGAAAGGTGCTTATTTATCCCTTCGCTAGTCGTTCGGGGACAAACGAAGAGTAAATTGGTATCTATTGTAATGACCCAAAACCGTCGTTATTTTGGAAAGGAGAAACTTTAAGGAAAACTGGGAACATCATCCCGCCAGAGCGGGCCAAATGCTGCTAGGGTGGTGAAACTCTAGCAGGATAAGTGCATGCCAAAGTGGGATGGACGGGACAAAACTTAAATAATGTAAAATCTAATTTTTTCGTTTTTACCAAAACACCAAAAAAGGCGAGGATCGCCCCAAAAACCCTGAAAAAGCTACTCTAGGTTTGAAAAGGAATGAGAGAGATTTCTAGCGTAAGGATATCTATAGCTTGCAGATTTACGGTCAAAATCCATCGTCTCGTCGTCCAGAAGCCAGGATTGGAGCTACAATCTCCCTGCGACTGCTTGACGCCAATGCAGGCTAGGTTTATTTATTTGAGTAGTTATAAATCCATGCTCACTGTGTAGTATATTGCTAATTGATGGTAGAATTCATGCATAGGCCTTCGTTCACCGAATAAGAGATGGTTATACATGTGATCCTAGTTGTTACATAGGATGTGTGCCATTGGGGCAAGCCCCGCCCTGTGAGTTAGGGTTAGGTGATGGTTTGATTTCCTATTCGTGTGATATAAACATGTTAATGGCTTCATTATATGTATACATATATGGGATTGAGATTTATGAATCAAGCCTAAGGAAAAGACTAAAAATGTACAATTGCATGTCATGAACCTAATACTTGATTGTATGATTATAAGTATGTTCATTATGGATGTGATTGTGATTGTGATTGTGCTAACTGGATTGGATGTCACGTACCGACACATATACATATATTGGATCGGGTGTCACGTACTGACATATATATATACATTGGATCAGGTGTCCCGTACCAACACATATACATACATTGGATCGAGTGTCACGTACCGACACATATACATATATTGGATCGGGTGTCATACATCGACACATATACATACATTGGATCAGGTGTCCCGTACCAACACATATACATAAATTGTATCGGGTGTCACGTACCGACACATATACATTCATTGGATGAGGTGTCACGTACTGACACATATGCATATATTAGATCGGGTGTCACGTTTCGACACACTAACAATTTGGGTATGGGTTCCATGATAGGACCATTGTGATTGTTAGATCCATGTGAATTGATGTTGATATTGGGAATTGTATGTTGCTCTTGAATTGATAACTGATTATTGTATTATATATATGAGTGTTGTACTATGTGGTGTATAGTTGTTATATATCTCTTTATTGAATGAATCGTTGATGGTCAGGCCCAAATCGGGATGTGATACGGTGAATGGGGACCGAGGGTCCAAGAGTTGCTAATGGTTATGTAAAGGGGTCATCCATGTTCTTAAGAGTCAAAGAAGTGGGGGTAATATTCGTGATGTAAATAAATAGGTAGATCCTACCTTGGGAAGGGGATTCGTAATAACTGTTAGAGAGCCTTGATAGAATATACCATGTGGTCAAGGATCGAGTTGTGACGAAGAAGAAGCAAGGGTATGTTGTGAGTGGTTAGTAGGAGTGGTAGTGGTTGCATTTGGGGACTCTTCCACGAGTTAAAATGGTTAAGCTATGATCAAGAATCAAGTGAGTAGGTTGATGGAGACGGAGGTTAAGGTTAATTGTGCTAGTGTAATTCAAGGTATTTGGGAATAGTAAAGGTGGAGAAATGAAGGGTCTTATTGCATATTTTCTACTACTTGATTTCTTGTATTATGTGGTGGGTGTCAGGTTGATCGATGATGCCTACCAGTACGTGTGGTTTTGTACTGATACTACTCTTGCTTTGTCTTTTTGGCATAGTCTGAATGTAGGATCGGTGATGTCTCATAGGTGAAGACAAAGATAATCTCCAGCAGCTTCTATTTTTCTTCCATGTCGTGGGAGCTGTGTCTTTGTTATTGCGTTCGTATCATGTAATCTTAGAAGCTCTTGTACATGTTTAGACTATATACATGGGTATGTATAAGTTCAGGTTTGAATAAGTTCAGGTTTGAAGGTGGAAACGCCCCACTTCGTCGTTGTGTGCCTAAACGTGGGTTTAAGAACCAGTTCAGTCTCACATTTCAGGTATTTTTACTCTTAGGTGGATCGGATTTTTTATTTTAGGTTTGATTTCAGCAGTTGAATGATTTCGTGCTTATAGTTGGGATCACGTCAAAGTTCAAATTTTGAATGATTTGAACATTCTCTTGAAAAAAAAGTTACATAAAATAACATTAAAATGATTATGATAGATGGTAGAGCATTGATTGAGTAAATATGAGATTTCACAAATTAGTTTCTAGTTGCTTGCTGATAGAGTCAAGCAAGAATTGCTCCATAACTAGGGTTCTACTTTTTGTTAATGTATGGAATCAAAAGAAAGTAGTTTCTTCGACATGTTTTATTGAAAATCTTAAAAACTTGATTCTTAGCATTGTGAATCTGTAACGACATGTTCCCGTCGTCATGGAAAATCCAATGGGGAAGGAATTTGGGCCAGAAAACTTCTGAGTAGTAACTTAGAAATTTACCGCCTAGGCCAGACTTGGATGAAATCTAAGTCAGGTAACGTCGAGGCCAATCCGGTAATGGATGGGGGATTTAATTATGAGTTTGATCACGTGAGTGGATAGCCAAGATGTTAAGGAGCCTGTACGGCTTTACGAAATCGAATTCGGGCGAGTAGAACTCTCGAAACTGATCTTGGCGTGAAAGAGTAATTTTAGAACGTCAAGGTTTAAAGGTGTGTTGCGAAATGAGAGCTTGGAACTCAAAGTTTGAGTTTCTGTCTTCGTGCAAGATGTTGGGGCGGGATTAATCCCGCCAGGGCGAGGTCGCTGCGGCGGGCCAGTCGCAACTTAAACCAGGGAAAAAAACCCCCAAAAACATTGTTTTTTGTTAAACCTCATTCTTAAGAGCTAAGGGACGACCTAGGGTAGTTTCTCATCAAAATTCCATGAATTCTTGCGCCAAAGGTAAGTTAACTACTCCCCTAATCCGTATTTCAATTTTTAGAACTTAGAATCCTTGTTAATTATCGTTGGGGGAGGGTTTTGGCCTGAAGATTAATGGTGGGAAAAGCCCTAGTTGAGCATTAGGATCATGGGTTTGTCCTTGGGTTGCTATTTTGTTATAATCTAGGTAAATTAGGCCTTTTTTATTGATCCTTGCATTAATTAATTGTTTTAGACCAAGAACAAGCAGAAACACTCCGGAAAGGGAAGGATCAAGTGTCTGTAACACCCCAGAAACTAGTAGGCTAAACTAGAGCTTGATGTTAGGGTTAGAGTCTTGAATGTAACTCCCCTTACCTTAAAATAAATGTTTTCCCCACGCCTCGTGGGTGAGGGGGTGTAGGTCAAGCCTACAAATGAGGCTCTTTGAACCCCGACCCATGCTTCACCAGCATGGGCAGTGGGTCCAACCACGGTCCGTATGTGAGGGGTCGTGGGTGGTGACCTGTAAACAATTTTGGTGAGTTAGTTGAGGGGTACTTTGGGGTTTTCTGGTTTTAATTAATACTAAGTGACGTCATTTTACTCTAAATTAGACTAACTATATAAATATTTTAGACCCCTAAATTAAGTCATCTTCCTCATTATTTTTTAAATTTCAAAACAAAACCAACTCTTCACAAAACAATTATCTCTCTAGAACTTCAAGGAAAAAGAAGAAGGAAGTTGTGACTAGGGTTCAAAGAGCAAGTTTCTCTACTCAAATTTGTTGGATTTCATTGCTAAGGTATGGTAGCTCTTCATTCATGGATAAAATTCATCCTTGGAGCCCCTTCAAAACCCCTAATTTCAAAGTTAGAAACCCCAAAAGTTAGGATTTGACTTCAATCTCATGGATTCCTTTAAAAATAATTTTTAATGATTGAATAATGTTTTATTATGGATAAATTGATGATTTTATATGGTTTTATGTTGAATTCCCCTAGTTTTCCAATTTGGATCTCAAAGTGTAGGTATTGATTGATGCAAGGAGAATATTATAGAATTATGCATGTAGTAATTGAATTACTTGAATTATTATTATATCCATGTTTCAATGTAGTAAATTCTAGATGTGTTGATGGAATATGATCTATGATCCTTGAAGGGCAAGGTATGAGAATTAAGTATTATTATGAGATTTATGTATATGTTTTATGAACACTTTGAGAGTAAAGTGATTATGATTATGATCTTGTTGTGTGTTGTTGAAAGGTTATTCTCATTTACACACCTATGTATGAATATGATATGATGAGAATGGTTTTCTCACAATGTGATTATTCTAAGGTTGCAAGGTTATTCTCACCTATTGAATCTATGAGCTATATTATGAATTATGTTGGACTGAGTGTCAAGACATTCTTCCATGAATATGAACTCCGTGGAAATTATTGTTCAGCACCGAGTGGATATTTATATGAGATGGGAGCCCTCACGATAGTAGAGGCCGTGTTTCTAAAAGCAATCTCTTGAAGCCCTCATGTTAGTAGAGGTCGGGTTTCTAGTAGAAATCCCCTTATCCCATAAACTATGTGCCCTCATAGGTTATTAGATAGTGGATCCACCTAAGCTAAGAGTATGGTTCTACCTTAGGCAAGTAGAACAACTCTTTTCGGTGTGGGAGTCATTGGATTCCATGTTTAGATAACATGGTTTATGTCGATTAAGGTTTATTTTCCCACAACAATATTATGAACAAGAATATGAATTATGAACTATGGTTACTCAAGAAGCTTTACTTAGCATGGGTGGGATTTATGGGGTCTTATTCATGCATTTCACAAGTATGCTTTGAGGGTACTTACGGTATGTTTCCATTATGTTATGATGATATATATGTTGACTATGCTAATGACTTATGCTTTTACACTAATATTCATGATGATCCTTAAACTTTATAAAGTGCACGTTTTCAACTTAAATGTCTTTTTTAGCATATTTTCAAGGTTTTATACATGGCTATCATACTTTGTGCATTTTTGTACTAACGCCTACTTTTCCTATAGTTTTCCCAAGTGTAGGGTCCAGTTCTTAAGGTGGTCATCATTAGACTAAAGCTTGGATTCCACTATTTTCCTAGCTTGTGGTGGGTCCTCATGATTCGAGGATGGACGTTTCACTTGTAGTTTTATTTCTAGTATTTCCTTTTCGAACTATGTCTTATGGGCGGTGTCCCTTTTCATTTGACTATTGTAATAGATGGCTCTGTTGAGACTTAGAATCTAGACTTTCGCTTTTGTCTGTTAAAATTTTTTAGACTTGGACTTGAAATGCATTTTTACTCTTATTATTCTACTGCTTATGTTATGATATGCTAAGTGGCTTGTATGGAGTCATTTGGGGTTCTATACGCCATGTTGCATGAGGGTACCCCTGGGTCGTGACAAACTTGGTATTAGAGCACGAGGTTTAGAATGATTCTAGGATAATATCATGTCTCATAAGCCACGTCTAGTAGAGTCTTGTTCATAGATGTGAAGCGCGCCACATTTATGGATGAGAGGCTACAAGATAATTAGGAAACTACACTTCTTTCATTACTCTTAAATCGTGCCATAGAGTTTAACTCAATAAAGTCCCTCTCTTAATCCTTCTCTTGTGTCTTCAGGATATGAATACATGAAGGGCTAATGCTAGAAGAATAGAGGATGACAATGTGAATCAAGGAGCTCCTCCTCAAGCTCATCAAGATCCGGTTGATCCTTTGGTTGAGAATGTTACTCATGCGGAGTGTAGGTATACTATCCAATTGTTGGATCAAGCCGTGAGGCTCAGGTCAATAGAGAGGTTGTAGCTCTGGTGAATCCTAATGTGAATTCGGCGTCTTCAAGAGTGAGAGATTTTGCAAGAATGAACCCCCTAGAATTTTATGGCTCCAAAGTGGAAGAGGACCCTTAAGAATTTCTGGATGAGGTTTACAAAATACTTGCTATTATGGGGGTGACTTTGGTAGAGAAAGCGGAGTTAGCCACTTACCAATTGAAAGGTGTTGCTCAAGTGTTGTATGATCAGTGAAAGGGAGAGAGATATGTAGGAGTGGGCCCGGTAGAATGGGAATTGTTCAGATCGGCATTCCTTGATAGGTTCTTTCCCCTAGAGTTGAGGGAGGTAAAGATGCAAGAGTTCATTAACCTTCGTCAAGGAGGTATGAGTGTGAAGGAGTATGCTCTTAAGTTCACCCAACTATCCAAGTATGCTCCAACTATAGTGGCGGACTCAAGGGCTAAGATGAATAAGTTTGTTATAGGAGTGTCTGACTTGGTAGAAAAAGAATGACGTACGACAATGCTCATTGGTGATATGAATATCTCACGTCTTATGGTGCATGCCCAACAAATTGAGGAGTAGAAGCTCAAGGAAAAGAATAGGGAGGTGAAAAAAGCTAGAAACGACGAGGGAAACTTCTCTATTGCTAAGTCTGATGGACAAGGTCAACCAAGGTTCAAACAAGGATTTTCCAACCAAGGCTCCTCTAGTGTTCCAAGGGTTAACAAAGATAGGGTTTCCAACTCTAAACCTCAAGGAGTTAATGGTGGTGGTTCTTATGTTGCTAGATCTACTTGTTCAAAGTGTGGAAGAAAGCATGAGGGTAACTGCTTAGTTTGCACGGATGGTTGCTATGGTTGTGGAAAAAGTGGTCACAAGATGATAGATTGTCCTATGCTTATGGCTAAGGGAAGAGAGGGCAAGCAAGCTCCTCCTAGCGGTTCAAACTCTGATGCTCCCAAGAAAAACTGTTTCTATGCTTTCCAAACCTGAGGTGACCAAGATAGCTCCACAGATGTAGTGATCGGTATGTTAAAAGTCTTTCTTATTGATGTGTATGAATTGTTGGATCCCGGTGCTACTTTATCTTTTGTGACGCCCTTTGTGGCAAGGAGGTTTCATGTTCCTCCGGAAGAGTTATTAGAACCTTTTTCTGTCTCTACCCCCGTTGGTGATTCTGTGGTGGCTAAGAGGGTTTATTCCTTATCCCATAGAGTTACTCTTGGTTATTTAGTAGAGCTTGACATGTTAGACTGTGATGTTATCTGTATGGAATGGTTACATGCATGGTACGCCTCTATTGATTGTAGAACTCGGGTGGTTAGATTCCAATTTCAGGATGAGCCTATCTTAGAGTGGAAAGGAGGAATACTATGCCTAGAGGTCAATTTGTGTCTTACCTTAAAGCTAGGAAGATGATCTAGAAGGGTTGCTTTTACCATGTTTTTGGGTAAGGGATGTAGATTTTGAAACCCCTTATCTTGAGCCAGTTTCCTTGGTTAATCAGTTCTCGGAAGTTTTCCCCGATGATTTACCCGGTACTCCTCCTGAGGAAATAGATTTTGGTATTGACCTTCTTCCGGATACACAACCTATTTTCATTCCTCCTAATAGAATGGCTCCGGCCGAGTTAAAGGAGTTGAAAGAACAGTTAACGGATCTATTAGACAAGGGTTTTATTCAACCGAGTATCACTCCATGGGGTGCTCCGGTGTTGTTTGTTAGAAAGAAGGATGGGTCTCTTAGAATGTGTATCGATTATCGCCAGTTGAACAATGTGACCATTAAGAACAAGTATCCCCTTTCAAGAATCGATGACTTATTTGACCAACTTCAAGGGGCTAGTTATTTCTCTAAGATTGATCTGCGTTCGGATTATCACCAATGGAGGGTGAGAGGGGTTGATATTCCAAAGATGGCTTTCCAAACAAGATATGGTCACTATGAGTTTTTAGTAATGTCCTTTGGTTTGACTAACTCTCCAGTGGTGCTCATGGACTTAATGAATAGAGTATTCTAACAATACCTTGACATGTTTGTGAGAGTTTTTATCGATGATATTTTGATCTATTTAAGGAGTGACAATGAGCATGTTGACCATTTGAGAATTGTATTGCAAGTTCTAAAGGATCATCAATTTTTCGCATTGTTTAGCAAGTGTGAGTTTTGGTTAAGGTCCGTAGCATTCCTTGGTCATATTGTGTCAAGTTAGGGTATTGAGGTAGATCCTAAGAAGACGGATGTGGTCAAGAGTTGTCTTAGACCTCTATCACCGATAGACATTAGAAGCTTCTTGGGTTTGGTCGGTTATTATAAGAGATTTGTTGAGGGTTTTTATTCCATTGCCTCTCCTTTGACGGCCTTGAATCAAAAGAAAGCTAAGTTTTCATGGTCGGAAGCTTGTGAGAAAATTTTCCAAGAGTTGAAAGATAGACTTACTTCCGCTCCAGTGTTAACCTTACCGGAAGGTACGGATGGTTTTGTGGTGTATTGTGATGCCTCTAGGGTTGGGTTGGGATGTGTGCTTATGCAAAATGGTAAAGTGGTTGCCTATGCTTCAAGGCAACTTAAAGTCCATGAGAAGAATTATCCTACCCATGACCTTGAGTTAGCAGCGATTGTGTTTGCCTTAAAAATATAGAGGTATTATGTATATGGGGTGTATTTTGATGTGTTTACTGATCACAAGAGCTTACAATTTGTGTTTAGTCAAAAGGGCTTGAATCTTCGCCAAAGAAGGTGGTTAGAATTGTTGCAGTATTATGACATGAGTGTTCTTTATCACCCCGACAAGGCCAAAGTAGTAATGGATGCTCTGAGTCGGTTGTCTATGGGTAGTGAGGTTCATGTTGATGATGGTAAGAAAGAGTTGGTCCGTGATATTCATAGGTTGTCTTGGTTAGGTGTTCAACTAGTATATTCCACCAAGGGTGGTGTCATGGTTCATAATGGGTCTGAATCATCCTTTGTAATGGATGTAAAGGCAAAGCAAGAACTTGATCCTATTTTGGTAGAAATGAAAGCGGCGGTACTTACAAATCCTGTTGAGGCTTTCTCCCAAGGGGGAGATGGTGTTCTTCGTTACCAAGGTCGATTATGTGTGCCGGATGTTGATAGTTTAAGGGAACAAATTTTAGAGAAAGCTCATAGTTGTCGGTATTCTATTCCGGGAGGCACCAAGATATACCGTGATCTACGGGAAGTCTATTGGTGGAACATGATGAAGAAAGAAATTGCGGGATTTATAGCCAAATGTACGAATTGTCAACAAGTCAAGGTGGAGCATCAAAGGACGGGAAGCTTGTCCCAAGATATAAGTATTCCCACTTGGAAATGGGAGGATGTGAATATGGATTTTATTGTGGGTTTGCCTCACACTCGAAAGCATCATGATTCTATTTGGGTCATTATAGATATGATGAAAAAATCAACTCACTTCATTCCCGTCAAGGTTTCTTTTTCGGCGGAAGACTATGCCAAGTTGTAAATAAGAGAGATAGTGAAGTTGCATGGGGTTTCCTTATCCATTATTTACGATCGGGGTACTTAATTCACTTTACATTTTTGGAAGTCATTCCAAAAAGGTCTTGGCATTAAGGTTAAGCTGAGTATGGATTTACATCCCCAAACAGATAGGCAAGCGGAACGTACCATCCAAACATTGGAAGATATGTTAAGGGCATGTGTTATAGACTTCAAGGGTAATTGGGATGACCATTTGCCATTAATAGAGTTTGCCTACAATAATAGCTATCACTCAAGTATCGGTATGGCTCCCTTTGAAGCCTTGTATGGTAGGAGATGTAGGTCTCCGGTTGGTTGGTTTGAAGTAGGTGAAATTTCTCTAATTGGTCCCTAGTTTATGAAGTTATTGAGAAAGTCCGACTCATTAGAGAGAGGTTGAGGACGACCCAAAGTCGGCAAAAGTCTTATGCCGATGTGAGAAGAATGGACCTAGAATTTGAGGTTAACGATTGGGTCTATCTAAAAATATTACCTATGAAAGGTGTGATGAGGTTTGGCAAGAAGGGAAAACTTAGTCCCTGGTATGTGGCCCCATACCAAATTTTGAAACGTGTTGAGAAAGTTGCCTATAAGTTGGATTTGCCAAATGAGTTGGATTTGCCAAATGAGTTGACTCCGGTGCATCCAGTGTTTCATGTTTCTATGCTTAAGAAGTGTATTGGAGATCCGGCATCCATTATTCCCCTAGAAGAGTTGGGAGTTGACGAAAGTCTTTCATATGAAGAGGTTCCGGTAGAGATCCTAGACCGGCAAGTTAAAAGGTTGAGATAAAAGGAAATAGCTTCCGTGAAGGTTTTGTGGAGGAACCATCTAGTTGAGGGTGCTACTTGGGAGGCCGAGGCCGATATGAAGTCCCGTTATCCTCATCTTTTTCCTTCTACTCCTACCCTAGATTGGGGTAAGTAGTTCCTTTTGAGTTTTCTCGTTTTGGGAGTCATGTGTGTTATTTGAGTTTTCCATGATTTCCTTATGTTATGCATGTTCTTGAGAAATTCTTGTTTAGTAAGAAAATGAGTTTTATGATTGTTTTCCTCATGTTGTTGAACTTGAGTAAGAATTGCCTATATGCTTCATGAGATGAGTTGTTGAACATGCTTGAGTAATGTTTTTGAATGGCATAAAGGATCCATAAACTTGTGTTGAGCATGCTTTTAGTTTGGAGACGGTAGTTCCTCCTATAAATATGAGAAATTTTGAGTTTTCATGCATAATGGGTTGATAGATGTAGTTCCTACTTCCTTGTGATGCATTGAATTATGTTTGAGCTGGAGGTGAAGCTTCCTCCTTTGAATTGTGCATTATTTTGGTGTTACATGCATGATGGGCTGCTAGTCTTAAGTCTTTAATTCTGTAAGGTGTCTAGATCATCATTCGAGGACGAATGTTCCCAAGGGGGAGATATTGTAACACCCCGGAAACTAGTAGGCTAAACTAGAGCTTGACGTTAGGATTAGAGTCGTGAATGTATCTCCCCATACCTTAAAATAAATGTTTTCGTATTAGAACGTCAAGGTACGATCCCTCAAGGACCAACCATGGGTCCTTGATGAGGATCCCTTAGAAACTGCCTGGGCAGTCACCCACGGAGGGGCCATAGGTCAAGCCTGCAAATGAGGCTCTCTGAACCCCGACCCACGCTTCACCAGCATGGGTCGTGGGTCCAACCACGGTCCATCTATGAGGGGTCGTGGGTGGTGACCTGGAAACGATTTTGGTGAGTTAGGTTATGGGTACTTTGGGGTTTTCCAATTTTAATTAATACTAAGTGACGTCATTTTACTATAAATTAGACTAACTATATAAGTATTTTAGACCCCTAAATTAAGTCATCTTCCTCATTATTTCTAAATCCCAAAACAAAACCTACTCTTCACAAAAAATTTCTCTCTCTAAAACTTCAAGGAAGAAGAAGAAGAAGAAGGAAGTTGGGGCTAGGGTTCAACGAGCAAGTTTTTCTACTCAAATTCGTTGGATTTCATTGCTAAGGTATGGTAGCTCTTCATCCATGGAGCCTCTTCAAAAAACCCCAATTCAAAGTTAGAAACCCCAAAAGTTAGGGTTTGACTTCAATCTCATGGATTCCTTTTAAATTCATTTTTAATGATTGAGATATATTTTACTATAGATAATTTGATGATATTATATGGTTTTATATTGAATTCCCCAAGAATCCATGAATTCCCATATTTTCCCAATATGGATCTCAAAGTGTGTGTATTGATTAATGCAAGGAGAATATTATAGAATTATGCATGTAGTAATTGAACTACTTGAATTATGATTATATCCATCTCTAATGTAGTGAATTCTAGATGTGTTGATTGAATATGATCGATGATCCTTACAGGGCAAGGTATGAGAATTAAGTGTGATTATGAGATTTATGTATATGTTTTATGAACACTTTGAGAGTAAAGTGATTATGATTATGATTTTGTGGTGTGTTGTTGAAAGTTTATTCTCATTTACACACCTATCTATGAATATTGTCACACCCCGACTTTTCTAAACGTCTAAATTAATTGGTACATTCGTGGAAAGACAATGAGGGTGAGTAATAAATTAATAATGATGTGGTATATCATATTTTAAGTGTTCAAGGGTTGTATCTCAAGTTTTGAAGTTAGGTAAGTGGAAAAATAAAAGTTGGCGAAAGTTACCGTAAATTCCTTTTTAAAGATTTATCTGAAATTTGGGTCAAATGTCTCAGACGTTTTCTCCCAATATATTAAGATTTATGATCCCCACGACCTATAGAATCGAAGGTCTACGAGTCTAGTTTCCAATGCATCAAACCGTTCGCTCATACGACTTCAGAATAGAGAGATATTTGTGTTTTCGTGGGACTGCACAAGCAAGCACGTGAGGTGGGGCCCTAGGTCGGTGGAATGTTATATATATCTTCTTCTTCGACATTTTTCTTCATTTTTAAGCTAAAAATCAGAGAAATTAGAGAAACCCATTTCTAGGATCAAGTGAAGTATAGATTTTCTCGACTTAAGTCCTTGACAAAAGTTGTTCTACGCGTTGGGCTCATCATCGTGGTATAATTTATTTTATCGATTGCGTAGCATATCACACTTTAGTGTTGGGGCAGCAAGGGTTTGAATATATTTGAAGGTTTTGAGGCGTATTACGAACCTAAGATCGAGGTAAGCCCCTTCTTTCATCGACTTTAACCTTTATAAGCAGCAAATAGCAATTTGCGACGGAAATACATATCTTTTATCGTATTGTCGTGGTATCTTTTATTTTTGTGTGTTGATTATGATCCTACCTTGTTGTAGTATCGAGGGAGTTATGAGTAAAAGCCGTTAGGCCACGTGAATTCAGCGAAAAAGGTATGTTAAGGCTATTCTCTTCTTACGGCATGTTGCCTTAAAGCTTAGGAGCAATGTAATAGAGTTGTTATCGTTGTTATACTTGTAGCCATTATTGTTGATTGTTGGCTGCTCGAGTGGATATAATCCTCTCTTATTGGGATTCTTATTTAGTAGCGTCCCTATGTTGGACACAACTTAGAGGCTATTTGTATAGGTTGCTTATAACTAAATTGCTCGCTTTTAGCTGTTGAATTGTTATCGTTGCCCTTGGGGCTATTATGGTTAGCTACAGGAATGTGATCTATGTCTAGAAGGGCTATGTTCTGCCTACAAGGCTATATGGATGCCTAAAAGGGCTATGAGTTGCCTACGGGGCTATATTGATGCCTAGAAGGGCTATGAGTTGCCTACAGGGCTATAGTGATGCCTAAGAAGGCTATGTGCTTCCTACAAGACCATGTTGTTGCCTAAGATGGCTATGAGTTGTGTATAAGCTATGTTGATGCCTAAGAGAGCCATGTGCTACCTACGGGGTTATATTAATGCCTAAGAGGGCTATGTAACTGCCTACGAGGCTAGGGGACTACCAATAGGGATATACAGGTTGATTGGCACCTTCCGGGCTTATGGGGGCCTGAGTAGGTGGTCTTGTGTGCTGTTTGTACCTACCGGGCTTATGGGGGCTTGGTTAGGTTGTTGTTTTATTAGTTTTGATAAGTTTAGATTTAGGAGCAGGCCAGTACACTTATCTTATCCTTGATTTATTTATCAGATTATTCCAGTATATCAGGATACCTCCTCATAGTCTGTTGCATTTCATACTCTGTACATTATTTTGTACTGACGCCCCATTGCCTGGGGGCGCTGCATTCATGCATGCAGGTCCCAACAGACATCCGAGTAGACCTCC
>JAJOOS010016070.1:0-44083 GCA_029582725.1 Solanum chiquidenum
TACTTTGACTAATCGAATATAATCGTGAGTTAAAGTAAAGTCTAAACCATTTTCCTCGTGGGATCGACCCCAACCTACAAGTTGGGTTCTGTACTTGATAACGATCGCTTATGCTTCTGTAAGGAGGTGTAATTTGAGCGTATCACTGTGTCCTATTAATTTTATTCTAAAGTTGTATTAGATGGTTTGAGACAAAGTTTAGAAAAAGACTTTCGCTTGATTTTATGAAAATGACTTGGATTGTATGGATAAAAGTTTTTAAATTTTCTGTACTTTTCTATTATCTTCTGTTATGATATGCTAAGGGCTTGTATGAGACCCCTTCGGGGTCAAGTAAGCCATGTTATATCTAGAGTGTACCCCTAGGTCGTGACATAAGCCCCATATCAAACTCAAAAACTCTAACGTAAGGCTCTAGTTTCACTTACTAGTTTTGTGGGTGATACATATTCTATCAAGTCGTCTACATTAGGAACACACAAATGACATTTGTATCTAAGTACACCATCTCCCCCTTGGGAGAAATCCCCAATGAACTTTTTAAGCAACATTTCCTTCAATTTCACCAATATTGGATCAAGACCTTGCATGACTTTCACATTCGCCAAAAAGATGATTTTGAACCAATGTGGACCATAACACCATCTTTGGTAAAGTACACTAACTGAACACCTAACCGGGACAATATATGAACATCTCAAACAAACTTATTTTGATCATCTTCCATATGAGCAACACTACCCATTGATAACCGACTAAGAGCATCTGCCACCAGATTTGCCTTACCGGGGTGATAGAGAACACTCATATCATAATCCTTCAATAACTCAAGCCACCTCCTTTGGTGAAGGTTTATATCCTTCTGATAAAACACATATTGCAAACTCTTGTGGTCGGTACAAACATCAACATGAACACTATACAAATAGTGCCTCCAAATCTTAAGAGAAAAAACAAATGTCGCTAGTTGAGGTCATGGGTAGGATAATTCTTCTTATGAATCTTAAGTTGCGTTGAGTCATAGGCAATAACTTTCCCATTTTTCATAAAAACACATCCAAGTCCAATTCTCGAGGCATCACAATAAACAACAAAACCATCAATCCCTTCCTGTAAAGTGAACAACGGAGGTGAAGTACGTCTATCCTTCAATTCCTGAAAACTATTTTCACATGCTTCAAACCATATGAACTAAGCCTTCTTTTGGGTCAATGCTGTTAGTGGAGAAGTAATAGAATAAAACTCCTAAACAAACATTTTGTAATAACCAGCCAAACCCAAGAAACTTCTAATATCCGAAAGGGATAGAGGTCTAGGCCAACTCTTAATCTCATCCGTTTTCTTCGGATCTACCTCAATGCCCTTACTTGAAATAATATGACCAAGAAAAGCCATGTACCTTAGCCAAAACTTGCATTTGCTAAACTTCGCAAAGAGTTGTTGGTCCTTTAGAATTTACAACACAATCCTCAAATGATCAATGTGCTCATCCTCACTCCATGAATAGATTTGTATATCATCAATGAACAAAATCACAAACATATCAAGGTACTGTCTAAACACCCTAATCATCAAATCCATAAATGCCACCAGAGCATTAGTCAAACCAAAAGACATCACCAAAACCTCAAAATGACCATACCGGGTTTTAACAGCCATTTAGGGATATCATCTTCCTTCACCGTCAATTGGTGATAACCCTACCAGAGGTCAATCTTGAAAAAGAAACTCACCCCTTGAAGTTGGTCAAACAAGTCATATATCCTTGGAAGGGGATACTTATTCTTGATCGTAACCTTGTTCAATTGTCGGTAGTCAATACACATTCCGAGTGAACAATCCTCCTTTCAAACAAATATGACTGGAGAACTCCATGGAGAGATACTCGATCGGATGAAACCCTTACCCAAAAAATCTTTCAATTGCTCTTTAAACTCTTTTAGTTCTGCTGGAGCCATTCGATAAGGAGGAATAGAGATAGGTTGCATATTTGGGAGAAGGTCAATACTGAAGTCTATTTCCCTTTCGAGAGGAATACCGGGCAAATCATCTGGAAACACTTTTGGAAACTCATTACCAACGGGGACCTACTCAAGAGTAGGGGTTTCTGAATCTACACCCCTCACCTTGACTATATGGTAAATGCAGCCCTTCAAAATCATCTCTCAAGCTTTAAGACAAGAAACAAATTGATCCTCAGGCATAAAATTTCCCCTTTTCCACTCTAAGACAGGCTCATTTGGAAACTAAAACTTGACTACACAGGTTCTACAATCAATAGAGACATAACATGAATACAGCCAATCCATACCAAGGATAACATCAAAATCTAGAATATCAAGTTCTACGGGGTAAACATGAGTGACTCTATTTGACAAGTAGACGGGACACTTTCTATAGACCCTCTTAGCCACAATAGAATCACCAACATGTGTAGTGACAGAAAAAGGATCTAAAAACACGTCCAGAAGAATATCAAACCTCATCGCCACATATGGTGTCACAAAAGACAAGGTATCACCGGGATCAAGGAAATCATAAACATCAAGTTGAAATACTTTCAACATAACAATAACCACATTTGGAGAACCCTCTTGCTCATGATCAGTCTGAAGTGCAAAAAATATAATTTGCTTCTGACCTCCACTAGGACCTGATGAAGGATTTGGTTAAGCCCTACGAAGATAATATCCATCATTCTTAGCAATTAAAGGGTAATCTCTTATCCTGTTGTCCATCTTACCACAATTGAAACAAGCATTGGAACCCACTAGACACTTGCCCTCGTGCATCATTTTCACACTTAGCACAAGTTGGCAATAAAGACCCACTACCATTTCCTCCTTGAGGCTTAGGGCTAGACACCCTATCTTTGTTGAACTTAGACGGAGCATTGGAGGAACCTTGAGCGGAAAATCTTTGTCAGAATTTAGAACGACCATGTCCACCGGACCTTGAATGCGAGAAATTACCATCACTGGTCTTAGCCCTCTTTGCCTCCCTAGACCTTTCCTTAAGATTCTTCTTTTCTATTTGCTGAGCATGAACCATAAGATGAGAAATATCCATATCATTAACAAGCATGGCGGTAAGACATTCTTTAACCACCATTTCGGACAGACATGAAACAAACTTGCTCATCTTTGCCCAAGGATCGGCAACCATGATAGGAGCATATTGAACCAATTGTGTGAACTGCGAGGTATATTCCTTCACACTTATACTCTTGCCACGCCCCGAGATCACCCCCTAGGCGTAACACGGCGTACTTGACCCCGAAGGGGTCTTATACAAGCCCTTAGCATATTCGTCATTGCATATAGACATTGAAAAATGCGGAAATTCAAAAACTTTTTAATATCAATGTCAAAGTGTCTCATAATAGAAAATAGAAAGTAGAATGTCTAGACATCATCATCTCAATGAAACCATCTAAGTACACATAAAAATCTCAAATAGGGACCATAGCCCTTTACAATAGAATTGTCTCAAAATGACAAGTACATAAGGAGTCTAATAGTCTATTACAATATAAGGGACATAAGTGTCATAATGTGTGTCCTCAGAACTTGAGGACATACCAAAAAGTCTTGGAGAAATTCTAAGTCCAAGCTTGAGTCTCTTAGTAGCACAATCACTTACCGGAATCTACACTTAGTAGAAAAAGGAAGAAATATGGGTTAGCACAATCAATTGTACTAAGTATGGAAGCCATGCAATTAATACCACTTAAAACATGCATAAAAGGGACCTATATATGAAAACATGTTATTTCAAGTTAAAAGCCATAATGCATATTCAAGGAACATTTAGACAATCCACATTACAAGATAAAGAGATTTTCATGATCATAACAAGAAGCCATAACCCATACCTTACATATTTGAACTCCATTTATATCATACCATCATAACACACCACCCATGATCCTCCTTTCAAGTTTACTTATGCAATGTACATATGAAGGCCATACCCCCATATATACTAAGTAAAGCCATCAAGAAGACACAAGTGTAATCACATACATAATCAACATCATAATAGGTGAAACCAACCTTATCATAATTCATAAGTTGCCATCCATAGAGGACTCACACAAGAACTCCTCAAAGAACCCACTTGTGCAATGCATAGGTAAAGTCCCATACCATCACCTATACTAAGTAGTATCCCTCAAGTAGTCCTAGTTAGAGTTCATAAGTCATTTACATAAGTCATATTCATACATTAGATCATCTTCTTAAAACATAGGAATATTAGCAATAACCGACATAGACCATGTGAGCTTTATGGAATCCGGTTTTCTACTCCCACACCGAAAAGAGAGTGTTCTACTTGCCAAGGTAGAACTAACATAATAGCATCTAGGTGGATGCACTAGCTAATACCTATGTGGTCAAACATAGTTATGGAATAAGGAGATTGCTACTAGAAACTCGGACTTGCTAAACGTAAAAGGTTTCCATCTCATGAGACAACATATATTGGGAACCCAGACTTGCTAAACATAAAAGGAACCCATATCAGAATCTGGACTTGCTAAACGTAAAAGCTTACATCTCATATTCATGTTCACTTGGTGCTAAGCATAATTCCCTTTTAAAGTAGTATTAGGCCTTTACTTACACATTAATTCAATAAGGAGTGCATGAGGGATTCAACCCATCATTCATCATATAGATCACAAGTTCTAAGATGAGAATAACCTTTCATCGTAGAACCATCAACATATAATAATGCTCATTCATAACATAGTCATATAGTGTTCATGAAATTTACCTTCTATTCATCATACCAACACTACCATAATCATAGCTTAACATTCATGTTCTTATCATAGCATACTTGTCAACACTTAGGGTTGTAGGGAAGAGGAAACATAACTCAATCACTACAATTCATAATCAAGTAGCACCTCCACCATAAGTGGATCAACAATTCAATATATGAACATTCATCAATTTGACAACCTTCATTCATAGCCTTCAAGGATCACATCAATATTCAACCTTAATTCATCGGTAATCATTCATCATATAGAGAAATATCATAATACAATAATGAATTCCACAATTACATATTAGATTCTCATCCTTCATTCACCATTAAAGTCATACTAGGGTTTAAAGTGAGAAAGAAGGGGTAATCATGGGTCTTGTGGGGATTTGTTCAAAAACCATCAACATGAAATTAATTCATCCACAAATAATCATATACAACCATAATTAAACATTATAATTCAATGAAAACACATTTGTAAAGTGACCCACGAAATTGATAGAAAACCTAGAATTTGGGGAACTTTGAAATTCAATTTTCAGAGGGCGTCTTAGGGAAAAGATCCCAAGAGTGAAGAGCAACCATACCTTAGTTGATTTCTTGAGAATCAATGGAGAAACTCCAAGCAATTTGGGAACGAACCTTGAAACCCTAGCTCCAATGCATTCTTCTTCTTCTAAAGTTTTTTTAGAGAGTGATTCTAGAGAGAAGTGGGAGAGTTTTGATGTCAATTGGTTGTTTGTGTATAATGACCAAAACTCATGAATTAAGACGTAAAACCCAATATATAAATAACCTCTAAAATACACAAAACACCCCTACTTAATTTGTACCTAAAAGGAAAAGTTCCAAAACTGCTCATTTAAATGGTTCCCGTTAGGGACCACGGCCACCATTGTTGGGTCTTGAAACTGCACCACGGGCCATGGTGTTTCCCGTGGTGTTGGAGGCAGTAGCTCCCCTTTCGTGCACAAGCCAGCACTTGGACAAGGCAAGACCACGGAGCCTCGCACGATCCGTGGTGAGGACCACGGTTCGTGGTGATGGCGTTGGTCATGACTTGGCCTTGTGGAGGCAAGGCCTTCAAGACTTGGTGCCAAGTGACCTTCACGAGCCACCCCTCTCCCTTGTCAAGTGCACCACGGCCCGTACTGGTGCCCGTGGTGCCTTGGGCAGTAGCTACCCTAACAACCCCCAACTCCCTAAAATCTAAGGGAGCTTCACGTCCACCTTCACAAGTCATGAAGTGGACCACGACTCGTGGTCCCTCTCGTGAAGTGTGAGAAAGTGTCTAGGACACTTGGAGGTCCCTCTCCGTTGGCCAAGGAAACTCCACGAAGTCTCCCACTTGCCCGTGGTCATGACCACGAGCCGTGGTGATGGCCGTGGAGCTTGAGGCAGTAGCTCCAAGTTTGGGGCAGCCCTGGCCTTTGGCCTTGGCTTCTCCCTTTTGCTTGGCACTCCTCTCTTAGGCCTTAACTCATAGACCACCATAGGACACCTAGATGCTCTACTAACTTAGGGGAATTCATTTTGTACCTCATTGACATTACGTTTAGGCTCTAGTTCAACCTACGAATTTTCCGGTTGTTACCACACCCTTGACGGAGATTAATGAATTCAAGCACCTTTGCCTCCCTCATCTCAAGGGGAAAGAACCTATTAGGGAAAGCAACTTTGTACTTTTCCAAATCGAGAGGACCCACATCAACTGCTCTCCTTTTCTTTCATTGGTTGAACCAAATTTGAGCAACGACCTTAATTTGATAAGCGGCCAATTCCACCTTTTCCACCGGCATCACTCCCATGATCATCAACACCTTATAAACCTCATCAATGAACTCTTGAGGATCTTCCTCAACCTTAGAACCATCAAAACTCTGGAGGATTTATCCTGGTGAAGTAGCTCACTCTAGATGTCGTCGTACCCACATTTGGTTTCATGCGGATCACAACCTCCCTATTGGCTTGAACCGTCATGGCTTGGGCCAATACGTGAAAAGCAGTCATAAATTCTGCATTAATCACTTGCTCGGCAAAAGGATCGACCGAAACTTGAGGAGGAGCTTCGTGTTCCACATTCTCCCTCACATTCCTTCTAGCATAAGATCTTCGAGTAGCCATATCCTGTAGAGCATCGGGTAAGGATTAGGAGAGAGACTTTATAGAGTGAAACTCTATCGTATGACTTTAGAGTAATGAAAGAAGGTAGTTTCCTAATCATATTGTAGCCTCTCATTCATAAGTGTGGCACACTTGACACTAATGAACAAGACCCTACTCGACATGGCTTATGAGACTTCCTAGGACCTTTCTAAACATTGTGATCTAATACCAAGTTTGTCACGACCCAAGGTACCCTCTAGGCGTAACATGGCGTACAAGACCCTGAGATGCCTCATACAAGCCACTTAGCATTCGTCATACAAGATAATACAATAAAGAGATTTAAAAGATCGATTTGAAGATATCAAAGTTTTATAAAGCATAGCGTAAATTTAAACATCATATCAAAGTCATCTACTATAGAAGAATGAATTTAGGCCTGACCCATACATCATGTTTCAAAACTGGAAATAAGGAAACTGAAGACAATGTAAGTCCGGTTCTCAAGCATGAGGACTCACCAAAGTTCAAAATCTCCTCAAAGGACTAGCCACAAAACTGGGAACCCTGACTGTCGGATCCTACATTTGGGAAAATGTAGGCAAGAGTATGTGTTAGTACAAAATATGTACTAAGTATGATAGACATGCATAGAACATTTAAAACAAGCTAAAAAGGGACATTTTCATGAGCATGAAATGATCAAGCTAAATCATAAATCATGAGGGTTAGCAAACATTAGTCATAAAATATGATCAATGCAAGTGAACATCATCTTAAAACATATGAGAGATACTTATTAAAGTAACCTTAATTCATCCTAGCTTGCTTGTTGGAAGTAGCCTTAACCGACATATAAGACAATGTGAGCTATCAACATGGAATCTGGTGTCTCCCACACCGAAAATGGTTTTCCTAATTGCCAAGTTAAGGACCATAAACTTTTAGCTATTATCCACTAGCTAATGTCTATCTAGACAATCCTATGTTGGCACATAGTTAATAGAACTTGGGTAATCACCATTTGTAGACTCGGTACTAATCTTAACTTCCACGGAATAGTTCTTAATCTTATTCATCTTAGCTCTTAAAGGAACATGTGTAGTCACCTCTTGTGTTTACATCATCCGACATGGGTAATCACATCTTTTCATTCGATTAGAGAGCACGGGTAATCGCCTATTGCCTCAACATTAGAATAGCTCCTTAATCATTGGTTCATTTTAGGTGAGAAACCTTTTCAACCCTAAGAACCCTTATTATGTGAGAAAACCTTTCAAAATCATGCTTTCAAGTGGAAATGAGAAATTCTTTTAACAACACAACAACATCATCATCATTGATACTTCACTCTCAAAGCATCCTCAAAACATTTACATCAATTTCATGGAAACATACTTATTTTAAATCTCTTCCTTCATAATTCAAAACCCACATCATATCATCATAACTTGCAAAACATGGGAATTACATGGGTTCATGGTGAATCATCATAAAATCATAGAATTAACTAAATTCATACATAAGAGATTATAATTCAATCAGTTAATCAATGATCAACATAGAAGAAAAACCCTAACTCAATTGGGGATTTCTAACTTTAAAAATTGGAGAAGTTGGGAAATCCATGAATGGAAGGGATCCTTGGATGAAATCCATCATACATTAATGTCAATTACTTATCTTCAATGGAGGAATTGGAGACATGAGTTGAAACTCTAGGTTGAACTCTTCTTGTTCTAGCTTTCTAGAGAGAGAAATATTTGAGAGGAAGAAAACTTGATCTTCTTTTGGGAAATGAGAAGAGAATGAATAAAATGGGTTATTTTGGGGTTTAAAATCACTTATATAGGGGTTCTAGGTAAGGGCAAAATGACATAGTATCAAGATAAAATAATTAGGAAAAGACCCAATTATCCCTGACTTACATCTGACTTGAACCCCCAGATGGAGGGCCTCACGAGCCGTCTAAGGGTCCACAAGCCATTTGGGCAGTTTTGGTCCTTGGACCAGTGGCTTAGGGAGGACCCTTTTATCCTGACCCTCCTCACGACCACCTTCACGATCTGTGAGGCCCCACCACAGGTTGTCTAAGGGCTCATTAGAAGGGAGCCCCTCTTGGAAAGCCTCTGGAAGGCTTCACGAGCACCACCACGAGCCATGGTGGCCCTTCACGGCCCGTCAAGGGATCCATGAAGGGTGTCATGGATCATTTTTTGACTGGTGGCCTCCCACTTGACCCCTTTTCTAGAATTTTTATTCCGAGGTGGTACACTAATGCTGAACAATGATCCAATCAGAGCAGGACAAGAGGATAATCCTGGAGCTCAACTTCAAAGTGTAGAACAGGAACTAGGAAATAACCATAACAACCCTCTAATAGTGTAATATCAACAACCACCCACTGTGTGTGATAATTACGTGGTTGAAGATAATGTTGTGGGATCAACGGGTGCCATCATTATACCATCACTGCCACCCGGACATACATTTATGGTTACTAGAAATCTGATGCAAATGCTTACATCCAAAGGGGTATTTCATGGTATGTAATATGAAGACTAATATGCTCATCTGATTAAAGTCATCAGAGCTTTTAAGAGTAGTGTTGAAAGGCTAAACTTAGACATGAATGTGATTAGGTTACATGTGTTCCCATTATCATTAATGGGTTATGCTACAGTGTGCCTATTTCAGCTCCATATAGCTCAATTACCACATTGGAGGAGCTACAGAGAGTGTTCCTGGAAAAATACTTCATTTTGTCAAAGAAGTTGAAGCATAAGATAGCTCAACAAATTTATGGCTCTACCAGGAAAGTCGGTTAGTAATTCTTGGAATAGATTTATAGGTTTCATGTGAAGTGCACTAAACCACTAAATGGATGATGAGTCACTACAGGAGTACTTTTACAGAGGACTAGGTAACAATGGAAATGTTGTATTAGATACTATTGTTGGAGGATCATATAGAACTAACTCATTTCAATACATTGCAAAAAAAGTTTTAAAGTATTTCCAAAAATAATAAAGAACGGAGCACTAGAACTTAAGCTACCGCAAAGAGATCTTTTTCGATACAAACCACTCATGTTCAAGCGAGTGAAGATATGCTTCAAGAGGTGCCACAGTTAAGAACAATGATTGACTTGGTGATGACATATTTTGGTGGGGATGCTGAGAGAGTTAATACAGTCTACTACCAAAGTATAGCACCGCTGCATGATGAGTACATTTATGAAATAGATGCTAATTTTGTGAATGAGCAAACATGGGGTTTCCGGACTAACTCCCAATAATCCAATCAGAAATTTGGCACCAAGGTCAAGGAAAACATGGTCAAAACTACAAAAATTACAATCTTGAAAGGCACTATAATCATGATAATAGTTACAATACGAATGGGTACAATAACAAAAATGATAAGAGTTGTCCATATGTTCCACCAGGAAATTGATATGGAGGATATAGTTTAAATCTCATTGAAGATATGATGTCTAAAATGATGAAAAGGTTTGAATGACACATGATAATGTGAAAGAGATGCATACTGACTTATTGAGCATTGAGGAAAATGTAGATTCACATGGAGTGTCTATTAAATAGATTGAGCAGCAGTGACTCAACTATCTTTAAACACAAACCCACGCCATCAAGGAACACTTCCTAGCAATACTATCCAAAATCTAAAGAATGATGGGCAGTGCATGGTAGTTAGTACTCGAGGTGGAATGTAGACTATCCACCCTCATATGTCGACTAGATTGAAAAGTGTGAAGGAACCGAAAGAGGCTGAAGTTGAAGAAGTAGAACAACCTAAAGATCAAGTTGAGAAAAAAGAGGAAGTCACTCAAAAGATAATTCTAATGCCTCGACCTCCTCCTCCTTTTCCTCAAAGATTGGTCAAGAGGACTAAAGAAGGGAAATATCACAGGTTCATTTTGATGCTGAAACAACTCTCAATAAACATTCATTTGATTGAAACACTATAATATATGTCAAGATATGCTAAGTTTATGAAAGATCTAGTGACCCAAAAAAGGGCCATCAGTTTTGAAGGGGATGATAAATTGTAGCATTGTAGTGTCATTGCTATTAGATCATTAGTGCAAAAGAAGGTGGATTTTGGAGGGTTTACCACGCCATGTACTAATGGAGTGTTACACTTTGCTAAAACCCTATGTCGCTATCTATTTTCAAAAACATGGGCTTGGGCCCCAAACTAACTACAATGATGCTACTTATGGTTGATCATACTATAAATAAACCAATTGGGGTTCTACAAGATGTTCTAGTCAAAGTTGAAGCGTTGATATTCCCTGTGGATTTTGTGATAATAGACAGTGAGGTTTACTTTGAAGTACCCATCATCTTAGGGAGAACATTCCTTGCTAGTAGATGCTTTAGTTGATATGGATAGAGGGCAAATAAAATTTAAACCGACCAATGAAGATGTAATATTCAATATTAGCAGGTCGATGAAGATGTAATATTCAATACTATTGAGGAGCAGTCAAAAGTACTAATTGATGAGAGATTAGGTGTTGGAGAACTAGTGGTTGTGAACATGAATTTTGCTGGAGAGCACATTGAAGAGTATGATGAGATGGTTGATTCACTTAATGGTTTCGGAAATATTTATCATACACCAAAGAAAATGGATTTTGATCTGATGAGTATAGAGCTTTTGCCTGCAAAACCTTCCATCGATGAGCCTCCAAAGTTGGAACTAAAAGAACTCTTATCTCACTTGAGGTATGTGTTTCTGGGTCATCACAATACATTTTCAGTCATCATTGCTTCTGATTTGAATGAAAGGCAGGTAGAGGTTTTCATATCGGTGTTTAGATGTTGGATAAAACGTCTCAAATACACCTCATTTAATTCTAGGTGTAAACAATTGTTATCTAGTATAAAATTCAAAAAAAGGTTGGGGTAGAACCCACATGGAGCGGTACGTGTTCCAATTCAATTATGAAGTGAAAATGTGGTCTAAGCGGTTATAGGAATAAACATTATTGAAAACATACAAACAAATCTAAAGGGGTGACAACGAAACTCAGATGGGGGAGTTTGGATTTGCAATTAACAGCTGAAACAAGAATAAAAACAGTGGAAACAATGATATAAAGAGGAATTCTCAGGATGAGATCGATTATAAGCTAATTAGGCATTATAGGTAATTGATATTTTAACAATAATTTTTTGAATTATTATAGGTAGGCTAGGCCATAACTGCAATAGCTTTCTCTCAAACAACTATTACGATTCAGGCAATTTCTCTCGAACATCGACAAGCTTAACAAGATGAACAACCCACAACCTTAATGTATCCACTATCTCGAGCTAGATAGGTAGAATTGGGTTTAGAATTCACTCTCTCAAGCTTAACCCAGTCAACCCAATACCTACAATCATTAATCAAGAGCTTTGGTTCCAAAACCTTTCTCTTAAGCAAGCCAAGAACTCTATACTAGGATTGCATTTGCAACTACAATCGATAGATTAAAACACAGCTAGTGATTAAACCCACATTAAAATAGAAAAATAATCATTAAATAACAATACCCATAAGCAAATTAAGCAAAGAATCACATGATCACACCCCAAGAATTGGGGTTTTAGCTACACATCATACAAATAGAGAAATGACTATCAAACACATTAGCCATGATCTGGGTAAAGGTTCCCAAGTCTTTACAATGGTCCAAATAAAAGAAATTCAGAAACAGACTTGCAAATCCTCAAAATTGATTTTTAGAAATCCTCAAATTCTACACTAAGAACTCACAAACTAAGAGAAAACTCTAACTCTAGAATGGGAACTGCAACAACTTCGAGAGAACTCCTCAAATTTCATTTAAAATTCCAATTTATAGTTGCCCAAAATTTAGCCTGAAAGTCCAGTTGGCGGAATAAGTCAAGCCTCGCTGAGTCATTATGTAACACCTCGGAAACTAGTAGGTGAAACTAGAGCCTTACGTGAGAGTTTTAGAGTTTGATGTGTGAGTTATTATTGTAAAATGGCTTCTCGAACTTAGGATGAAGTTTTTAGGGGTTAAATGTCAAGGTAGGCCTCCCCAAGGACCAACTAAATGGGTCCTTGAGGAAAACCCCAAAATAGTCTCCTATCTGCCAAGACTGCCTAAAAAGTGTGAGCTACGGATGGGACCTACGGGGCGTAGGTCCATCCACACCTCATGGGGATGACTCGTGGGTCAAGCCCAAGTGAAGAGCTACAGGTCATGACCTACGGACTTGCAGGATGTCCAGCAGGACCATCCACGGACCGTAGGTCCCAGGTGTAGGCCATGCCTGCAACCTGCCCAAATCTCGGCCAAGGTAAGGTTAATTAGGTAAATTCCTAGGTTTGTTAGTTAATTATGGAGGCATTTTATATTGTTTAGTTAGACCTATATAAGGGTTTTTAAGCCATTAACCACCTCATATACTTCCTAACTCCCAAACCCAAAATCATAACCAACTTAACCCTCTCCAAAATCTTCTTTCTAAAACTCCATTAAAGAAGAATAAGAGGAAGATCAAGTTAGGGCTTGAAGAGGGAAGATTTTGAACTCGAATTTATTGGATTTCTTCACCTAAGGTATGGTAGTCTTTGATTAATGGAATGCTTTCATCCATGAAGTCCTCAACCTCTCAATTCCAAAGTTAGGAATTCTCCGAAACCTAGGGTTTTCACTCCAAGTCATGGATTCTTTCTAAAAATGTTTTCAAAGATTTAATTATCTTATATTATGATTGAATTTATGTTTTATGGTGGTTTTATGATAAAATCTCCCAGGAATCCATGAATTCCCCATAACCCTATTTTATGCATTTGTGATGTGGGTGAATTGTAGTAAGGTGAATACTATGAAATTGTTCTTGTAGTAGTTTAGTTATTTGAATCATGATATTATCCATTCCTAATTTTAGTACTTATAGGTGTGTTGGTGAATTATGACTAATGGTCCTTGAAGGGAAAATTATGAGATCTTGTATAAACATGATGTTTGTGTACATGCTTTGTGAATACTTTGAAAGTAATTAAGGGGATCATGACTATAATGCAATAGTGGTGTTTTTGAAAGGTTATTATCAATTATACACTTGTGAATGATGATTACATGTTGTGAAAGGTTTCCTCAATGTATAATATACCTTGAATTGGTAGGCTTAGGGCATTCTCTTCATGTGTAACTAAAAGTGATCTTTATTGATATACCTTGAATTGGTAGGCTTAGGGCATCCTCTTCATGTGTGTAATAATTAACCTTGAATTTGTAGGCCAATGGCATCCGTTTAATAAATGACTAATGAAGTATTTTATGGCTTTGTCTTGAATCGGTATACCAATGATATCCCTTTCATGATGAGTCCATGAACTACTATAATGATGAAACTTGAATCGGTAGACCAATGGTATCCCTTTCATGAGGATTCAATGAGCTATCCTAATAATGTACCTTGAATCGGTACGCTAATGGCACCCTTTCATGTGTCTAATTATTTACCTTGAATCGGTAGGCTAATGGCACCCTTTCTTGTGTGTAATAATGAACCTACCTTGAGTCGGTAGGCCAATGGCATCCCTCTCATGTATAATAATGTTAAAAGAGAATGAACTACTCTATGGTAATTTAATGCTTAGCACCGAGTGGATATTGTGAGGTGGAAGCTTTCCCCATGTTAGGCCGGGTTTCTAGTAACAACCTCCTTATCCTATAACTATGTGCCCACATAGGTTATTAGCTTGTGGATCCACCTAAGCTAAATTACCGGTTCTACCTTAGGCAAGTAGACCAACTCTTTTCGGTGTGGGACATGACACTGGATTTCATGTTTTGCTCACATGGTCTATGTCGGTTAGGGCTTATTCCCATCATGTGAGTTATGTACTATGGTTACTCAAGAAGTTCTATGAAGTGTGGGTAGGGGTATGGGACTTCATCCATGCATTGCACTAATAGGCTTTGAGAGTGACTATGGTGTGTTCCTCAAATGTCATAATGTCTAATGAAATGAAGATGCTTATAATGATGCTATTGAGAATATTGACATGAGGACTAAATGTAAATATGAATGCTTAACTCGGATTGTTGCTATGAGTTATTTTTCTTGACATGACTTATTGAATGTGAATGTTCCTTGTTTATGAGTATTAACTAAAGATGGGATCAAAGAATGGTAAACATGACTATGGTGGCCTCAAAGGGATACTTAGTATGAGTGATATTATTGGATGCCATTCGTACATTGCACAAGTATAACTTAGGGTTACCTAAGAGATGGTTCCATTATGTTATAATTTACATGTTAAACATGCTTGTGACTTATGCTTTTGCACTAAAGTTCATGATGTTTCTCAAAGTTGTAATATAGCATGGTTTTTAACTAAAATGTCCTCTTTAGCATGTTTTCAAGGATTTTTATGCATGTCTATCATAGTTAGTGCATTTTTGTACTAACCCATATTTTCTAAATTTTTCACAAAGTGTAGGGTTGGGTGATATCGGCTTCCATCCTCATGGATAGGTTCATAGTAGATCAAGAAGACAAGTTATAGTGAGTCCTCATAGTATTCGAGGGCTTGGCCACAATGTCCTTTACATTTCATTTTTATTTTTAGAGCTTTTGTATGGGATGCATCCCAAAGTTTTATTCTTAATGGAAATAGATGGTTTGAGACAAAGTAAAGACTTCCTCTCATGTTTATAAAAGACTTCGATTGTAAAAGAAAGAGTTTTAAATTCTGGACCATTTTTCTATTCTCTTATGTTATGATATTCTGTGAGGCTTGTATGAGACTTTTTGAAGTCTTGTACATCGTGTCACATCTAGAGGGTAGCCTTGGGTCGTGACACATTCGGTGATCCACCCTTTGCGCCCTTCCATCGCCATTTTGCATTGGTCATCAGCTTTCCAGGTTCTGTAACTTTGGGTGATGCAACTTGTTGCCGCAGAGTGGATCGACGATTCGCCGACTGGCCATTTCTATCGCCAAATTGGTTTTTCCCAGGGCTTGCATGCTAGAACTTTGAGCAAGCTGGCAGAGCCACTCGGCAGTTCACCGAGTAGTCTTGGAGATCACCAGGATCACTTTTCTTCACTTCTTCAGCTTGTTTGCTCCTTTTAGCCCAGCAGTGTCCTTGCCTTGCTCCTTAGCCTTAAATACTGAAAGCCAACACTTTAACATCAGTTTAGAGGATAAATTAGGCATTTGAGGACACTAAGACTATCAAAGCAAAGCCCTAAATGAGTGGAAATCTCGGACTCATCAACACCTCTAACTTAAACTTTTGTTTGTCCTCAAGTAAAACTCAAGATCATCAGTTCAATACGGATGCCTACAAACAGAGTCGCATAAGACTCAACATAAATGCACACAACAAGGTTCAAACTACTTATACAATGATCAATTGTGCACTCAAAGTTTCAAATTGTTACTCACCATCATCAAGTATGCTCAAGCTCACAATGCTTGCTTCAAATGCAAGTTCAAGCTCAACAAAAGTATTCAAATGCCCTCACAACAAAGATGATTCCATATTCTCAAAAAAATTCTCAACAATTTAGAGTACCAAAATCACTTACAACTCTCACACTCACAAAGATGAACACATGCATGACTTCACCAATAGGTTTGCCCTTATTTTCCAATCAACATTCGCTTCAGTTCACTCAATATCACAAAGGTCTTTTCAAGGCTTGTAACAGGGCTGAGTGTAAAGGTATGGTCATTTAGGCTTAGTTGCTTCTACCTTCATGAAGTATGGTCTGAACATCACTTTCTTCCTTTTTCAAACATTACAAACATGCTCATAATTCACCCCATTATTCAACTTCATATGAACCACTGGATATCCCATTTCTTTTGCCAAAAAATTTTACCACTTTATTTCACAACTTTTTCTCCTTTTAGTCATTTTCTTTTCCTTTCCCTTGGTTTGCATACTAACTATTTGGCAAGTGATGTGATACCTTCTGATTTATCACTTCACCAAAGTAGAAAATTCATGTTTGATGGGAAGATGTTTTTATGGGAAGAGTCATATCTATTTCATGTTTGCACCGATGGGATTATTTGTCACTATGTTCCTCAGGTTGAGATGATGAGTATATTGGAAGCTTGCTATTCATCTCTTATTGGTGGTCATCATAGTGGTATCTGGACTACTCATAAGATCTTGCAGTGTGGGTATTATTTGCCTACCATTCACCAAGATGCTCATGATTTCTCTAAATCTTGTGATCGTTGTCAAAGAGAACGAGGTATTTCAAGGAAGCAAGAACTCCCACTTACTCTTATTTTGGTGATTAAATTGTTCAATGTTTGGGGACTTGACTTTATGGGCCATTTGTGAGTTTGAATGCGATGAAGTACATACTTGTAGATGTTGACTATGTATCTAAATAGGTGGAAGTTGTTTCTCTTTCAAATAACGAAGGAAAGAGTGTCACTGCATTTCTGAAAAGTATATCTTCTCTAGATTTGGTACACCAGGGGAGATTATCATCAATAGAGGTTCTCACTTCTGTAATAAGTTTTTTAAAGCATTGCTTAAGATATATCGTGTTCGTCATAGCGTAGAAACTCTATACCATCCGCAGTCTAGTGGGCAAGTTGAAGTGTCAAATAGATAGATCAAACGAATCCTTTGAAAGACTATGAATGCAAACAGAACTATTTGGTCGAAAAAGCTTGATGATGTCCACGGGATTATTAGACTGAATTCAAAACTCCCATAGGTATGTCTTCGTATCGACTTGTATTTGGGAAGTCTTGTCACTTGATTGTAGAGCTATAGCATAAAGCTATGTGGGCAGTCAAGAAGTTGAATCTAGATTTGGGTGTTGCATTAAATCAAAGATTAAATGAGTTAAATGAACTTGATGAGTTTCACCTGAAGCATATCAAAGTTCAGGCTTACACAAAGAACAGATGAAGAAGTACCATGATCAAAATATCAAAAAGTGTGAATTTTCTCTGAGTGATTTGGTCATTCTCTATTCAAGGTTGCGCTTGTTTCCTGCCAAGCTCAAATCAAAGTGGACGGGACTGTTTGGAGTAGTGCAAGTATTTTCACACGGAGCGGTTAAACTTGAGAATGATGAGGGAACAAGGTTCAATGTGAACATCCAAACGATAAAAATCTACCTGGGATAGCCGAAGAAAGTCAAAGATGTGATTGAATAATGGGATCTTGATGAAGTCTAAGTAATCCAGAAATCTACGTCGTGTGGCGACGCAAAATCATGCACTGCTTGGGAGGGAACCCGCGATGTTTAGTTTAGTTAGTTTTGAAATTCTTTTCGAAATTTTTGTTTTTTGGCTAGAATAGGTTAGCTTAGGGTTCGTGTCAAAATAGAATAAAGAAAAAGTAAAAGGAAGGTCTAATGTTTGCTACATGTGCAGGAAAGAAAGAAAAATCTGGAAAAAATTTAAAGTATAGAGGGTCCTACGGATTGTAGGAATTCCTATGGAGCGTAGGTCTTGTTCGTAGAACCTTAGTGAAATAAAAATTATTAAGTACTTGTTCTATGGGTCCCATCTACGAGTCGTAGTTTATTCAACGAATCGTAGATGACGGGCATATAATTTAATTCAAAATGCAACTGCAGCTTTACGTTTGTGAGTGCACAATATGAATTGTAGAAGTTTTTATGGTCCATAGTCTGTACTCGTAGACTCTATATATGTTTCTAAATTTTACCAAGTGTTGAGTAACGTAACCAAAGCCTTTTAAGACCCGTAGGAATTCTTACGGTCCGTAGATAGGTTTTCGTCAAACCTACTAAGATTAAAAGAGGTGACCTGACCTGCGATTTTTATAATTAATACCTTCCAATACAAATTCATCCCCTATTTTTCTTCCTCTCAAACCAATACTAAACTCCCCAAATCTTCTTTCAATTGTTTTCCCTTCATTTTGCAACTACTTAAAAACCCTGATGAGTGGTTGATTTGCACTCATTTAAGGTTCATTTAACTCAATAATTGGTGTCCTCAATGCCTAACTTTGTCCTTTTTTAATCAAATATTGATAATTTGCAGCTATGAAGGCAATTGGACAAGACATAGGCTAAAGCTTGAAATAATGACCCAAAATGTAAAAGAAGTGCAAACTGAACATTCTTGATCGCCTAGCATGAAGGGCGGATCACAAACTAAGCTAGACTTCACCCAATCTGACAGTGCATAGCACTTTTTTCTACAAAATAAGGTCGATGAACTCTAGTAGAAAAGGCGATATGTTGAATGAGAAAGGCGGATCTGAAGCACATCATCCAAAGTGCTTGTGTGCAAGGCAAAGATTTAATGCTTGAACGGTGAACAAAAGTGGTGTACGAGGATACGCCTAACTAGAAAGGCTAACTCAATCGAGTTTGCAAACTGATTTTTAAACACATGAAGTCTAGAGAATCATAAATGCGAGCTAGGGAATGAAGGGTGATTCGCCAAGTAACTTAGGCGAGCCCAACTAATGTCACCGAGTTGGTTGAGAAGTGGACTTTTGAGCAAAATTTTGGGAAAATTATACATAGCCCAAATGAGAGAGTTCGAAGGGAGATTGAACTACTGAGTTTAGGAGAAATTTTTCAGTGAGAACACTTTACATTTTAGAACACTTTTTCTAGCCTTCTTGGGGTTTTACAATTTGAATCTTGAATTCAATAATTTGAAGTTAAATCTGAAGTGGGTTTATTCTTAATTTCTTGATTTCAAGTTACCCTTCCATCTAGGATACAATTTAGTTCCATCAGTTTGAAGGTTTTACTAGAGCTAGGAGCCCCTACATCCCTTCTTGGGTGAGGGAGTTTTATGAGGCGTATGCTTAGGCCTTTCCGAAGAAGAGAAAAGGCACAACCTGGATGCCTCTTGAGGAAGTAAAAGTGAGAGGGAAGAAAGTCTGGAACAATGCAAGAGCCATTAATACTGCCCTAAATGTATCAGCATTTCCAGATGAATTGTATTCACTTCGGATGTTCCATGACCTAGATTCTCTGAAGGGTTGGCTAGGTCCTTTGATCTCTAATTCATCTCCCTCTTGGATGGCGGATGGTGTCAAGATCAAGAAGAAAGATTTAAATGTAGCGGTCAGAATGACTCTATTCTTCACCATGATAAGGCAGTTTTTGTGGGCATCATCATATATTGAGAGGATATACATGTCGGTGCCATTCTTGCTGCAGAGTGCTGATGACGGCAAGGCAGAAGCAGGCATCACTCTTATTTCCAATTTTGATCACCCAGTGTGTGAAAGGGTAGGATTTCCTTTTAGGGCTGCTACGTATGTGAGAGTCACACCAGCCTCATCTAGTGATATCTAGAGGATCGAGGCAGGGTATTTGAGAGATAATACGGCTCAAAGAAAGTCGTCACCACCAGACTCCACTCGATTGGTTGACCCTGTGACATTGATTCCCGAGACCAGCACATGTGCTCCTTCTGTAAAGCAGGCAGGTATTCCTACTTCTTCATCTGTTACTGGGTTTTCTATTTCCACTACTACTTTTGCACCCTCTCCTTCTCCTATTGCCCGTCCTCCCTTGAAACAGGCACTTATATACCAGATGGGTAGTTTTTCTAGGTCAGAAGATGTTATAGCTTCCCAGGTTAAGAAGGACTTACCCCGGCTCATTGACTAGGCTATCCAGAATACCTTGGCTCCTCTAACTGAGTGGGTGGTCAAGTATTAGAAGATAATTAACGGCCACACTCTGAGATTAGATGATTTGAGTGCAAGGATAGCAGCGTTGGAGAAGGCTCAGGGTAGTTCTAGTGCTTTGGACACCCTTAGAGCTGAGGTTTCTACGTTGAGGGCAGAGGTTCTCTAGATCCAGGCCATGGACATCTCGACACTTTGGGGTGATGTTCCCATTTCTAATGTTGCTTCCCCTGCACCTGAGATGCCTAGTTCTACACTTTCTTCTTCTCTACCTGAGGCTTTTTTAGATATTGATGTTGAGGACGGGGAGTTGGATGAGGAGACTGATGAGGTGATGTTGGGAGAAGACGAACAAGGGATTGTTGAGACCCTTACAAAGATGCACGAGACTGAGGAAGCCATTTTTCAAGATACCCTATAAAGTTCCCTCTGAGAGACTACAGAGGTCGGGTCTAGTGGAGTCACTCTAGACTCCCCCACACTTCCCAATGTTGAGACGGGCAGTGATGCCTAAGTTTACCCTTTCTTTTCGCTTCTCGTGATCCTATTGTCTAGCATCGATACACCACTTGAGGCTTCTCTATAAGAGACTCAGGATGAGAGTGCTCAATAGGCATAGCCTGTCAGGGGGTTCCTATATCTTAGTCTCCCTGTATTTCAATTACTTCGCATTAAGGACACTACTTTTTTTGGTAGGGTGAGGGCCTTCGTGCCAATATTCCTCTTTTGCTTGTATTTTCTTATTTCATATTTTAAACTTTTGTAGTTAATGATTTGCTTATATTAGAGTTCTTCTCTTTGGAAAATTGTGTCTCTTTACTTCACTGTTTGTTCTCTCTTGATGAATTTAACCCCCCGTGAGTTTTCAAATAATTAAATGCTTGATATTTTCGTTGATATAATTTGAGAATCGATTTTGTTCAATATCGATGTTTTAAATAGTACTCATGATGAGCATGAGGCATAGTGTTGGTGTTGCAAGAATGAAATTGATGTTGTTACACTTTTGAATGATCCCTTGGAATCTTGTGTTGATTAGTTGTGTTTCGATGTGAGCCTTGTAATGAACATCGCACGTATGATTTTGATCTTTTTGGGATGTCCTAAATGACTGTGTTTCAAAGTGTCATTTGGAGTCCCGGAATTTGCCTTGTTAGTCCAATTATGTGAATGTTGTTGAATGTGAGAAATGATCTTGGGTAAAACAAACAATAATGGAACCAAATTGTTCATAAACCATTTGTTACTACCTTTTAAGGGTGTGAAACCATTTTGGCACCATTTGACCCTAATTTGTTTGTTGTCAACCAAAAGAAGACCTCTTGGACCAAATTGTCTCTACCTTCTCACCTAAAATCCTTTTTGAAGCATTGTGATTTTTGAATACACAACTTGGGCAAAAAATCTAAGTTGGGTGTGGAAAGGAAGGATGAATGGGAGCCAAGTGAAGGGCAAATAAATAAGTAATGAGAATCAAATCTGAAAGTTTTACAAAAAAGAAACAATCCCTTCTTATAAAAAAAAATGAGTGTGTCATCAATTTTATGGTAATAGCTTGAAAAAATGAAAAAGAGGAGTGAATGAAATGAAGGGGTGTTCCAAATATATTTAGTGGAAAGTCTAGATTTGAAGTCTGAAAAAAGAAGAAAAAGAACTTGAGAAGAGGTGATGATGATTGCAACTATGCTTTGAAAAAATAAAGTCACCAATCCAAATGGAAAATGCCTTAACCCTCAGCCCCATTACAAGCCTAAAGGACCCATGAGATCTTGCATGAACTAGGTTGTGTAATGATTGGAAAATATGGGTAAACCTATGGGACAAATCTTGCATGTATTTCTATTTTGAGAGAGTGAGAGTTGCATTGATTCTTATTACCTTCGTTGATTTGTTTTGTGAGAGCATGGAATCGTTCTTGATGTGAGGGTACGTGAATGCATTTTTTGATACATGTTCTTCCATTAGAAAAGAAGCTAAAGTGAGCTTGAATTTGTGTTGAGACTAGCTAGTCATCATTTCAAGCTTTCCATGGCGCTTGCATGTTAAATCTATTTGAGTACTTTTGTAGACATCCTTATTGAGTTTATTGTGTTCTTGATTTATTTGAGGACAAGTAAAACTTTAAGTTGGGGTGTTGATGAGTGTAGATTTTCACTCATTTAAGATCCATTTGGATCAATAATTGATGCCCTCAATGCCTAACTTTGTCCTTTTCTAATCAAATATTGATGATTTCCAGCTATGAAGGCAATTGGACAAGGCATGGACTAAAGCTTGAAAGAATGGTCAAAATGCAAAAGAAGTGCAAAATGAACATTGTTGATTGCCTAGAATTAAAGGAGGATCGCCAAGGGAGCTAGACTTGGCCAAATCTGATAGTGCATAGCACTTTTTTCTACCAATGAAGGTCGACGAAATCCAGTAGAAAAGGTGATACACCGAATGAGAAAGGCGCATCTGAAGCACATCGCCCAAAGTAAGAGTGTGCAAGGAAAAGATTTAATGCTCCAACGGTGAACTAAGGTGGTATTTGGTGATACGCCAAATGAGAAAGGGTGACTAAATCAAGTTCGCCAACTGAAGTTCAAACACATGAGGCCTAGAGCATCATAAAGGGTGATTCACCAAGTGAGTTAGGGGAGCCCAACTAATGTTGTCGAGTTTGTTGTGAAGTGGACTTTTGGGCCAAATTTTGGGAAAATATAAATAGCTCAAATGAGACAGTTCAAAGGGAGAGTTGAACTACTAAGTTTATGAGAGTTTTGAGTGAGACCACTTTACTTTTTAGAACACTTTTTCTAGCCTTCTTGGGATTTTACAATTTGAATCTTGAATTCGATAATATGAAGTTAAATCCAAAGTGGGTTTACTCTTAATTTCTTGATTTCAAGTTACCCATGACTTCTTTCATGGAAGGTATACTTTATCTACTTTTTTTATGTGTGGCTAAAACCCCGAGATCTAAGGGTTCTCTAATGGGATTGGGTGTTAGTTTAATGTAGTGAGTATTGTGCTATGCTCTTTTTTGTTGGTGTTCATGTATGAATTTGGTCTATTTATCATGGGGTTAACTTAAGTGTTAATGTTGTAAACTTTATTCCTACTTTTGATCTCCGATTGATGCTTGAAAGAGTTTAATTAGAGTGGGTAATTAATTCAATACTAGCAATTTAGGTTTAATGTACATGACTTGATTGAAAGAGAGGTTATGCGTTAGATTTAATTTCCCTATTCTTGAAATAGGGAATAGATTAAGGTAATGGGTTGTTTATAATTGGCATTAGTGAGACCCAAAGGAGATTCTACGCATAGATGGTTTGAGATTGAAAGATGATTAGCGTCATTGAAGATGACTTAGCCTATTCATGTATGGACATCACTATAGAGCAGCATATTTACTCCTATATTACATTAATATCCAATCCCCACACCCCTAGATTGCTCGCTAACTCTTGATTTCATTCGAATTTTAGTTTAATTGCGATAATTGACAACAAAGTTTTATATTAAGTTGGTGGTACCATCCACCAAATTGTTCTTACTATTCTAAATGATATAATTTAAAGTCAAAATCTCTCGATAAATAATTCTCCACGATATAACATTCCCTATGGGATTCGACTCTGACTCTTCGTTGGGTGTTTTAAGACTACGATTGCTCACTCTTTTAATTGGTTTTAGAGGATGATTTTAGCGTTATCACCCCCACACCCCATCTTAATTTTTTCTTAAATTATAAAAATCCACTAATTCGCACTGCCAAGGTCATGGGTAAGTGATGGTCTTAGTGAAAAGCAGTTGAGTTGTTGTAAATTTCTATACAGCCACTCACCTTAATATTCAAACATTACTACGGTATGATTTATTATCCTTAATTACCTAAATTTTGTTTAAGTTTGGTGGTGTGACTTGACTTAGGGTTGAAATGTTGTTGTGTTTATTGGTATGCTTTGATAGTTAATATCAACCCTAGGAATGATTGTCTTAAGTAAGTATTAGGTGTAGAAAATCATGAATTAAGATAGTGTGAGCTGTTAGAATTTAAGATGTTAACTTGTATGGGTGAAATAGCAAACTTATCTGGGTTTTTGAGACCTACAAGGTTCTTCTACGGACCGTATAACTTTTTGTGATCTATAGTTACCCCTTGTAGATAGGTCTAACCAGGTCAGACTTGCCCATTTCAGACCATACCTTGTTCGACTTTCATCTATGGGTTGTAGGAATTTCTATGGATTGTAGATAGGAATCGTACAAGCATTGACATATTTAAGGATATAATTTGGGAACTACGGAGACTCTCTAAGATCCGTAAAAATTTCTAAAACTCGTAGAACAATCTTGTAGTCATAAAAGGCACAAACAAGTATGTCCAAGTAGGTAACTACGGGTTGACCTACGGTCCATAGAAATTTTAACGGACAATACTAGCAAACCATAGTTCCTACTTCAGAAACTTAAAACTTGGCTTACTTTCCACGATTAGGTTGTATGGTTTATAAGAACCCAATCGTAGGACTAAAAATAGTGAAATTCCTGCAAATTTTGTTTTGGTTTCTTGGTTTTGTTTTCAATTTTCTTGCTTTCTTTTAGCATTTCTATGTTACTAACAAGTCTTCTATAGGTACTACTTTGAGGAGAGGGGGAAATTCCACTGCAACTTCTTCCCCAATTGGGGCTACTTCCTGATATCATTTGAGGGATAAGACTTTTGAAGATGACCAAAGTTGTTTGGAGTATAATCCTGATGTGGAAGATGGCTCACCGAAAGAACTCCATACGACTAGGAAACTTATCAAAGAGGTGGTTGCGGACCTGGTAGGCATAGCTAGACACCCCATGTGGATCAATTCCCAGTCTGAAGAGGCAACTGAAGCATCTAGTCAAGAGGCTACTTCACAGGTAGATTCAACATCCAGCTTTCATTTCGAGTCAGGCTCCAGATCCCACTCTGATTTAGAGTTTAATTCTGGCTCATCTCAGTCCGGAGATGAGGCAGCTACATCTTAGGGACACACAACGTTGGTACGAGTGGCGGGCCAGCCAAATAGGTGGTGTGTTTGGGGCATGTTTGATATATACAGGGAAACTCTTAAGCAGAATGCATAATAAAATAGCGCCTGGCATATCACAGAGGAGCTGTGGGTACTTACTGGGAGTCTTTACTCCGCTGATATACCAGGTGTTTAGGGTATTTTTAGTACATTTCACATAAGATTTTTTGTGTCTAGGGCCATTTTGTATTAGAACTAATGTTTATTATGCTATATTTATAGCAAATACACTTGGACGAGGTCGAGAGAGAGACACATGAAATTCTGCAGAAGTGGCCACCCACGAAAGTGACCTATGGACCATAGATCTAGTCACGGTCCATCGTGGGACTGGAGTGGAATGATCCTCATGGAAATTTGACCAAGTGTGAAATTACAGAATAGAGTTACGGACCATAGGTCGACCCACGGGTCGTCCTGCACAACCGTCGATTGATTCAGAGATTTTGAGTTCCAATACCTGAGGAAATGTTCTAAGTGTGGAGCCACGGAAGGAGACCCACGGACCGTAGGTCAACCTATGGTCCGTACTGCATGTGTCCGTCGTTTGTGTCTTGAAGTTGAAGGTTCCAGCTTCTGAGAAAAAGTCTAAGTTCAGAGCTACGGAAGGGATTTACGGACCGTAGGTCGATCCAAGGTCCATAGGTCAGTCTCATCGATTGAAGCCGCGTCCAACAATTTATTTCCTTATTTCATTTCCTTTTTGTTTAGGACAAGTTTTTCTATAAATAGGGTATGTAAACCCCATTTTTGGGGGTTAGACATTATTGTTAACTTTTAGTTCTTGGTATTTTCTTGGGAATTAACTTGCAAACTCTAGCAATTTGATTTCCTAATTTCGGTTTATAAAGATTCTTGCTTTGAATTTCAATTGGAGATTACGGGTTTCTTCTACTCATTACGTAAATTCATGAATTCTTCTGCTAAAATTATGAATTGTGTTCTTGCTAGCATGGGTAACTAAATCCACAACTAGGGTTGTGGGAACCATGAGTGATTAACAAAGTATGAATAGTAACTAAGTAATTCTTAAATGGTGTTGTTGCATGCATTGATTATTCTTTCATTTAAAAGTCTTTTAAACGGTGGCCAACTTTAGAACTCGCCATGTTGCTACTTGCCGGACCAAAGAGGTAGTTAATAAGAAAAGAAATATCAACAGAGATTTAGTGTGATACTATCTAATAGTCTAATGTAAAGTGGTGCGAGGGTGAAAACTAAGTCATACATTGATGTGATGTCTAAGCTGAGGTAAAGGTAAGGGTTAAAAATTATACACACGTAGTCGGACCAAGGTGCGGGATGAAATTTCTTATTTAGCAGACCAAGCACTTAGGGATACATAACTTACCACTTTGCATGTGATACACTAGGAAAGGATTATTATTACTAGGATTACCGCGTTATGAGCTTATGGAGAACACATACACCCTAGTTTCTTTCTCTTATTGATAACAACTAAAGTTTGAATGTTGCTCACTTGCTCTCTCAACAACAATCAGATATTTGTTACACAAAGCCCCCCTTTACTTACTTGTCTCGGAAATACATTAACTAAACGAATATAATCGTAAGTTAAAGTTAAGTCTAAACCATATTCCTCGTGGGATCGACCCCAACCTACAAGTTGGGTTCTTTACTTGATAACGATCGCTTATACTTCTTTAGGGAGATCTGATTTGAGCATATTAAATTTTGGCGCCGCTACCGGGGAATAAGGCTTTAGATTCAGTTTAACTACATTATTGAACTTTAGTCAATTATTTCCTAATTTTACTTTTATTTTTGTTTTTGTTTTTTACTTGTTTCTACTCTAGTGTATGCCAAGTAGACGGAGTCAAGGCGAATCATTGAGCCCATACGATCCAGAGTTAAGAAGAACTTTGAAAAGGATGAATAATCTAGGAGTCCAAGTCAATCCAATCGGTGGGAATCTAGGTGATGGAGTTGAGTTGCAGCCTCCTGGGGTTGTTAATAAGAATGCCCAGGTTCATGGCGATAATCTACTCGGAGATGCAATGAGGGTGCAAAATCCGCCAGAACCAAGGTTGCAAGATAACTACAGGGTCGAGTGTAATACTGTTGAATCTGAAGAACCCATTGTTCTCCCTCCACTACCTCTGGGCATACATTCGTGGTGACTAGCAGTTTGATGCAGATGCTTACAGTGAGGGGTTTATTTTCTGGTATGGCTTCGAAAGATCCGCATGGGCATATGGCCAAATTGAGGAGTGTTTGTAAGAGTTCTATGGGGCGACCGGAGTTGGATATGAACGTCATAGGGTTGAGAGTCTTCCCTCTATCATTGACCGGTAATGATGTTGTATGGTTTTCTGAGCTCCCATAGAACTCTATTCATACATGGGATCAATTGCACAAGGTGTTCATGGCCAAGCACTTCCCATTGTCTAAGAAGCTGAACCACAAAGATAAACTCAATAACTTCGTGGCACTACCTGTAGAGTATGTGACTAGTTCGTGGGATATGTTCACTACATTCATTAGAAGTGTTCTGAACCACCGCATTGATGATGAGTCACTAAATGAGTATTTCTACAGAGGTCAAGATTACAATGGTAAGGTTGTGCTTGATACTATCGCTGGAGGATCATATGGTGAGTACACTTTTGAGGAGATCACTGAGAAACTGGAGAAGATTTCCCAAAACAATAAAGTATGGAGCACTCGAAAGTCTGACACTGGAAGAAGCACATTTGCAGTTCAAGATGCACCTAGTCAATCTGCCGATGACATTCATGAGGAGATGGCGCAGATAAGAACAGAACTTCGGTTAGTACTGAAGCATGTAAGTGGAGGTCTAGAAAAGGTAAATGCAGTGAATTACTTCACTAGGACTCCACCACCACCAGAGGAGGAATGTTACTATGAGGAGGATGCTTACATGGTGAATGATCAGACGGGGGGTTTCCGAGCCAACGCCCAAGGTTCCAATTTGGATAAATGGCGCCAAGGTCAAGGAAACTAAGGTCGGACCTATGGTAACTACAATCGAAAGGGTCAATATGTCTGGGATGGGAACTATAATCGCAACAACAACTACAACCAAAACAACTACGGCAACAGGAACGATAGAGTTGGGCCTTATGTCCCTTTATAAAATTGGGAATCTAGCAATAGAGAAGCTGGGAGTAGTATGTCACGGATTGAGGATATGATGCAGAAGATGATGAAGAGGTTTGATTCGACTGATGATATTGTGAAAGAGATGCAAAATGACTTTTCTGGAATCGGTCAAAAAGTTGATGCCCATGCAGTATAGATCAAGCAACTTGAGCAGCAGATGAATCAGTTGTCCACTACAGTCAACCCTCGTCAGCCTGGAACACTTCCTAGCAACACCATCCAGAATCTGAAGAATGATGGTCATTTTATGGAAGTCACTACTCGAGAGGGTAAGCAAACTATTGATCCACCTTTGTCATCTGAGGTTGAACTTGTAGTTGAGAGAGATGATGATGAGATTGAGGTTACTGGAGAGTCTAATAATTCTACAGAGAAGGAAGTGGAGATAACCCAAAAAGTTATCCCCGTGCCTAGACCTCCACCTCCATTCCCACAGAGGTTGGTAAAGAAGAATGAAGAAGGGAAATGTCACAGGTTTATTACTATGTTGAAATAGTTTTCCATCAATGTTCCGTTGGTAGAAACTTTGGAGCAAATGTCTGGGTATGCGAAATTCATAAAGAATTTGGTGACTAATAAGAGGGTCATGAGTTTTGAAGAAGATGATAGGTTGCAACATTGTAGTGTTATTGCTACTTGGTCGCTTGTGCAGAAGAAAGAGGATCCTGGTGCTTTCACTATGCCATGTACCATTGGGTTATTGCATTTTGCAAAGGCGTTGTGTGATTTGGGTGCTAGCATTAATCTGATGCCATTGTCTATTTACAAGAAGGTGAATTTAGGGGCCCCAAAACCGAATGCAATGCAATTTCTCATGGCTGATAGAACTGTGAAGAGGCCCATTGGTGTGCTCCAAGATGTATATGTGAAGGTGGAGTTTTTTATCTTTCCGACAGATTTTGTGATACTTGATTGTGATGTTGATTTTGAGGTTCCCATCATCCTTGGGAGACCATTCCTTGGTATTGGGTGCGCCTTGGTCGATATAGAAAAAGGGCAGATGAAGCAGGAAAATGATCTCAGGCCAGTGTCCGTGGTGACTCATATTGTGGGTCAAGGTTCTGATGTGTCTGTTGAAGAGCAGTTAGGTGATGATACACTTGCAGCGGTAATGATGAATTTTGAGGGTGATGGTATTGAAGACTATGATGAGTTAGTTGCCACACTTGATAGGTTCAAATTATGTTCCAAACCGAAGAGATTGGAGTTAGATATGAAGAATCGTGACTCTCCACCTGCAAAACCGTCTATGGAAGAGGCTCTAAAATTGGAGATTAAGGTTCTACCATCACATTTGAGGTATGTATTCTTGGGGAGAGATGGTACTTTATCAGTAATCATTGCGGCCGATTTGAATGCGGAACAAGTTGAGGCTTTGGTTTGCATGTTAAAGAGGTTCAAGAGGGCAATTGGGTGGACCATTGCGGACATTATTGGAAATCCTCCTGGTATTTGTTCTCATAAAATCCAACTCATGCCAGATCACAAGACTAGTATTGAGCACCAAAGGAGACTAAATATGCCTATGCAAGAGATAGTGAAAAAGGAAATCATCAAGTGGTTAGATGTTGGAGTCATTTATCCCATTGAAGATAGTAGTTGGGTTTGTCCTATTCAGTGTGTGCCCAAGAAAGGTGGGATTACTGTGATTCCTAATGTGATAAATGAGCTTGTTCCGATGCGGCCCGTGACTGGATAGAGAGTATGCATGGACTATTCGGAATTAAAAGAAAAAAGACCACTTCCCTATGTCGTTCATAGATCAGATGTTGGACCGCCTTGATGGTAAGGGTTGGTATTTCTTTCTTGATGATTATTCGGGCTACAATCAGATCTCCATAGCTCTGGAAGACCACACTCACTTACCCTTAAGGGACTTTCACCTTCAAACAGATGTCATTTGGGTTGTGTAATGCTTCAGCGACCTTCCAGCGTTGCATGATATTGATCTTTTAGGATATGGTGGAGGACACTATTGAGATATTTATGGATGATTTCTCTGTGGTAAGTGAATCATTTGATGGTTGCTTGGATCATTTGGCTGAGGTACTGAAACGGTGTGAAGAGTGCAATCTTGTGCTAAATTGGGAAAAGTGCAACTTCATGGTGAAAGAGGGAATCGTTCTGTGTCATCGAATTTCTAAGAACGGTATTGAGGTTGATAGAGCGAAAGTCGAGGTAATAGAAAAGCTTCCACCACCTATCTCTGTTAAAGGTGTTAGAAGTTTTCTTGGGCATACAGGCTTTTATAGGAGGTTTTTCAAGGATTTCTCAAAAATTTCACACCCATTGTGCAAATTTTTCAAAAAGGAGTGTAAGTTTGATTTTGATGATGCTTGTCTGAGAGCATTTGGAGAGTTGAAGGAAAAGCTAGTTTCCGCACCTATCATTATTTGACCGGATTAGGCGCAACCGTTTGAAGTGATGTGTGATGCGAGTGGAGTGGTGCTTGGTGTGGTATTGGGATAGAGGTGAGAGAAGATTCTTCATCCTATTTACTATGCCAGCAAAGCTTTAAATATGGCTCGAAAGAACTATACAGTGACTGAACATGAACTCCTTGTTGTGGTTTTCGCATTCGAGAAATATCGATCCTACTTACTTGGTACTAAGGTTATAGTGCATACTGACCATTCTGCATTGAGGTATTTGATGGCTAAGAAGGATGCAAAACCGAGGTTGATTAGATGGGTATTGTTGCTGCAAGAGTTTGATTTTGAGGTGGAAGACAGGAAGGGGACAGAAAATAAAGTTGTCTATCATTTGTCCAGATTAGAGGAGGAATCTATGCTCAAGCTAGGAGATGGGGCTGAAATTAATTATGCGTTTCCAGATGAACAGGTATTGGCGGCTTCTCATGATCTTATTCCTTGGTTCGCAGACTTTGCTAACTACTTGGCAAGTGATCTGGTTCCATCGGATTTTTCTTTTCACCAAAGAAAAAAGTTTATGCATGATGTGAAGAAAGTTCTTTTCGGATGAGCCTTATTTGTTCCGTATTTATGTTGATGGTATTATTCGTCGTTGTGTGCCCAAGGTTGAGATGATGAGTATACAACTGGCGTGTCATTCTTCCCTTGTTGGTGGGCATCATAGTGGTATTCTGACTGCCCATAAGATTTTGCAGTCTGGGTATTACTAGCCTATCATCCACCAAGATGCTCATGATTTCGCCAAGTCTTGTGATCGTTGCCAAAGAGAAGGAGGAATTTCAAAGATGCAAGAGCTACCTAAGAATCTAATTTTAGTGATTTAGTTGTTTGATGTTTGGGGCATTGATTTTATGGGTCCATTTGTGAGTTCACATGGGATGAAGTATATTCTTGTTGCGGTTGATTATGTGTCGAAATGGGTGAAAGAAATTGTGCTTTCAAATAATGAAGGTAAAAGTGTCACCGCATTCCTGAAAAGGAATATCTTCTCTAGATTTGGTACACCTAGGGCGATTATCAGCGATGGAGGTTCCCACTTATGTAATAAATTGTTCAAAGCATTACTTGAGAAATATGGAGTCTGCCAGAATGTAGCCACTCCTTACCATCTGCAGTCTAGTGGGCAAGTTGAAGTGTCCAACAGAGAGATCAAGCAGATTCTTGCTAAGACTGTGAATGCTAATAGAACCGATTGGTCAAGGAGACTTGATGATTCTCTATCGCCCTATCGCACCGCATTCAAGACTAACATAGGTATGTCCCCTTACCAACTTGTATATGGGAAGTCTTGTCATTTGCTGGTAGAACTAGAGCATAAGGCTATGTGGGTGCTAAAGAAGTTGAATTTAGAGAGAGGCGCCGCATTGAGTCAGATATTAAATGACATGAATGAGCTTGATGAGTTTCACCTAAGAGCTTATGAAATTCCAGCCTTGTACAAGGAGATGATGAAGAAGTATCATGATCAATAAATCGAAAAGCATGAATTTGTTGTGGGAGATGCGGTGCTTCAATTCAACTCAAGGTTGCGCTTGTTTCTTAGAAAGCTCAAGTCCAAGTGAACCGGCCATTCATAGTAACTCAAGTGTTTCCACATGGAGCGGTCGAGCTCGAGAACAATGAGAGAACAAGGTTCAAGGTGAACGGACAAAGAATCAAGATCTACTTGGGAAAAGAGGAGAATGTGCAGGAAGTGATTGAGGCCTACTATCTTGATGAAGTCTGAGTAATCAAGAGGCATGCGTCATGCTGCGACGTTAAATCAAGCGCTACTTAGGAGGCAACCAAATATGTACAATCTAGCCAACTCTAGGTTTTTCTTTTCGATTTAGGAGTTTTCTTTCTTTATTTGAATTTTCGTAATTTTTTTGATAGGCTTTTTATTTTTGTATTAGTGTTGGCAAGATATAGCGTAGGGTCTGTGTCTAAAAAGTGTCCAGAAAATGTAAAGAGAAAGTCCTAACGGTTGCTAAATGTGCAAGGATGAAAATCCAAATCTACAGAAAATGTCTGTTGCAGAGGTCTACGGACCCAATCGACGGTCCGTGGTTCAATCCACGGACCATGAATGGTGTCCGTAGATCCTGAGGTAAGTCCTCAAATTTTCTTAAGTGTTGGGTGACCTACGGACCCCACCCACAGTCCGTAAGTTGACCTACTGCCCGTAGACGGGGTATCGTGGGTCCAAACCTAGGGTTTTCTTACCCGACCCGGACATTTTTAAAAATAAAATCCTTCATTTTATATTCGTCCCCCGCATTCAAAACTCCCTCCCAACCGTTTCTAACCCCTTCCTCTCCCAAAATCACTCCTTAAAACTTCTAAATCCCACATATCACTCCTCATTCACTTCCCCATATTCCCTTATCACTCTTCCCTCTGCCCAAATCCTCATCTCCATTTTCCCAGCGATTCCATTGTCCGGGTTCGACATCGAAAGGCTAGCAAAAAGGTCTAAGGAGTCTATTGCATCACACAATCACCCACCTCCAATACTTGTAAGGTAAACGACTTCACCTTCACTGTGAATATCGGCATTCATTGTTCAATACATGAAGTCACAAAGTGGGTCTTGACCTTCGGATGTTTTTATATAAATTGCATGATAAACTATAGTTAGAAATACTCATGGGACGATAGAATGTGATTGTGTTGTCTTTGTAATCAAATGACTCAGGATAAATAGTCTAAATGGAAGTTTCAACTTAGGGTTCCTAATTTTGTATGCTACAAAAGTAAAAAAAAAAGAGTAACCAGAACCCTAGGGATGACAAACTATCATAAATTGTGTTGAAATGCATGATTAGACTTAGGTTGATTATTTTAATTGTGAAAAAATGGTTTTAAAATGACGCATGTCTGATACCAGGGATAGACCTGACCCACGAGACCTCGTGCACGGACCGTAGGTCAACCTACGGACCGTAGATCAGGTTCGTGGGTCTGTTGCACATGAAAAATCCTCTAAGTATGGAACCATGGAGGAGGACTACGGTCCGTAGGTCAACATAGGATTGTTCTACACATCCGTGGTTCCCATCAGAGACGCAACTCTTTGGTATCTCTGACCTACGGAGGGGATCCACGGACCATAGGTCAACCTACGGACCGTAGATACCCACTGTAGGTGGCCACTGATGCCACTGTACATAAATTTTTTTAGTTTAAGTTTTGGTTTTTTCTTTAGTCTAAAATTTTTTCGAGTGTGTCAGTGGTTTATTTTGGTACTAACCAAGCTTCCACAGGTACCCTGGCTCCCAAGAAGGCTCCGACCTACGCTGCAAAGGGGAAGTCAAAATTGGTGGCACCAATATTTTGTCTAATTGATGAAGATACTAATGTGGAGACTGGCCCCGCCTATGTTCCACCTACCACCAGGACATCCCCCACAACACCTCGCACTACCCGGAATCAACCCCGACAGGTGAGTCCCGACGTAGTCACTGCCTCTCAATCTGATGAAGAGGATACACTGATTGGTTCACCGGTTGGCTCTGAGTCCGCTTTTGCTTCTAGCTCTGACTCCGGCTCCGCATCCAACTCCAGTTCACATGGTAGGACTGCCTCGTCTAATGAGGCTAGTAGTGCAGGGGACATTCCAGTGCCACCAAACACCGAGCCTGCTCCAATTGCTGCGGAGCCAAACCGGTGGAGTGTAAGTGGCAAATTTATAGGGATTCTAGGATGATAACTAAGAAGGAGAAGATGGTTCGTTTAGTCTCTGATGAGAGTCGGGTTCTCACAGCCACCTTGCACACCGCGCCATCCATTCATGATCTCTTCAAGAGACATAGGTGCGAGTGGATGGCCCGTAGCCTAGGATCCTATAGCGAAGAGATCGTGAGGGAGTTCTATGCTTCCTATGCAGCCACCCTCTGAGGTTCCATTGATAGACAAGCCTAGCCCGCCGCCCAGACCCCACTTAAAACTACTCTAGTTTGTGGGTTCTTAGTTGATATATCGGAGGCTACTATCCGCAGATTCCTCTACGGCCCGGGCCTTACTCTAGAAATCAACACGGCTGAGTTTGATTATCGATAGAACATCGTGAGGAGCGGGGCATTCCAGAGAAATGCAGAGCAGAGGGAGACTTTATTGCGCTGGTTGGCCCGTCACCTTGCTACAGATAGAGAGCGCGCTGAGTGTGTCAGCACCCTTGAGTTTAGGCATCAAGAAGGCCACCTTGACTTTTGTGGCCAAATTCTTCTGGATATTAGTGCAAAACAGAGTGTCACCTGCGCAGGCAGACAATGTTCTTACTTGGGGCCGCGCAGTCATGGTTGCAACCTTAGTTGTAGGGTTTGAGATGGATTTTGCCCGCATACTTATTGCGGAGATACACGAGAAGGCCTTCAAGACCACCACCACTTACCCCTTCTCATGCCTTATCTTTCAGCTGTGCAGAGTTTCTGGAGTTCCGGTTTGGCATTGTGACAAATTGATCCATGTAACCAAGACCCTGGATATAGGCCTGATTCGAGATGAGGCCAATGTGGCGGGACCACACAGAGAGCCGCAGATTGAGGTCCCCCCACTGGATGCGGACATAGTTGCAGATATTGTGCAGATGCAGGGTCAGAAGCCCGCCCCTTCAGCCACTACTGAGGATGCCCCTGCTTCCCATTCTCCGGCCTCCAGTCAGGCCCCTATCTTCTCCAGAGCCATCCCCTCTCTAGGGTCTATTGTCGTGCCCTTAGCTCGAGTCCAAATGTTGGAGGCTCAGATGGCTACCATGTTTTAGCTTGTGAGGTCGTGGATGCAGCGTGCGATTGAGGAATCCGCGACTAGGGTTGAGCAGCGGATGGAGCAAATGATGGACCGAAATGTTCAGGCTATTCACCAGTGCATTGATGCATTTGAGTTGCATTTCTTGGAGTGACCAGCCCCCCACCACAGATTTCTCTTCCTTCCGAACGGAGTTATCTAGTCTCCGGGCTGATCTGGACACCCTCCTAGCTCCACCAGAAACTGTGCCTGAGTCGGCCCCCATGGCACCGGTTGATAATATGGTGTTCGATGTTCTATTCAGGGATGAGATGCCACGTCCTACTTTTTCCCGTCATATTGAGAAGTGCCCCCGCTCCAGTCGGGCTTCTGATGATACTGAGGCCGGGAGAGTTAGCAAGAGGGAGCGCCAAGAGACTGAGGCAGCTCGGAGGGAATCTATCATTGATGAGGAGTTGTGGCAGCAGAGGATTAGAGATATTGGTGTTAGTGCCTCTAGCAGTGTGAGCACCACAGACGGTTCGGTGAGAGTAGATGTTAGCACTATTGAGGGTACTGAGACTGTTGATGCGGGCACTACTGAGGGTGACCCAATTGTTGATCCAGTGGGCTCCGAGAAACCGGACCCACCCACTTGTTGATAGGTATTCGGTGCTATGCGGCACAGGTTTGCTTCACCCGATCCTTTGATAATTGCCAAACACTCTAACAAGTAAAACACTGACTTTTAAGTCAGTTTGACCAACTTAAAAGCCCATCCAAATGGGCTCTTAGATTGGAGCAGTGATTTTTGGAACTAAGTATAAGACAACGAGACCATACTATGAGCCGTAGGAACAAGTTATAGAAAAGATAAGAGATGTTGAGCTTTATTTCTTGAACTACGAAAAGTCAGGACGGGTCGTACAAAGTTCTATGAGTCGTAAGAACATACCCAAAGTCTAGAAGATAACCTGAAGATGTTGTTTTGACGAGAGATATCTACAAACCGTAGGAACAACGAACGGAACCAGATTTTCATATGTTTCCTTTTTTGAATTTATTTAGGATAAGATGTTTATAAATATTCATTTTATATCACGTTTTTTTTCTAGACAATTGAATACTTTGTTTTTGGTTTTGAGATTTACTTTAGTGAACAATTTGTCCATTTTAATTCGTGAAACATTGGTTTAATACACACTTTCGTTCGCCAATTCAAGATTTAGGAACTCAAGTACTCTTATTGTAAGTTCATGATTTATTTTAACAAACATAATACGAATTGAGATAACTAAAGCATTAGTAACTAAATCCACAACTAGGGTTGTGGGAACCATGTAGACCTAATAATTACTAATTCTTGAGTAGTGTTTATGCATGGATTGTTAATCTCTTTATTTTAATTTCTTTTTAACGGTGTCTAATGTTAGAACCCACCTTATTTCTACTTTTTTACTATGGTAGTAACGAATGGAAAAAGTGATTAAACAACATACATTTGGTGACTACAATTGACATCAAATAGCTTAAACCATCTCTATGAGAGCTAATCTATGGTCAAGGGTAAGAGATAGTAAAGCACATACACATAGACCAACCAAGTTGTGTGGTAAAATTCCTTATTTTTACAACCAATCAATTAGGAGATACATAACTTACCGACTTTGCATGTTAAACACTAGACAAGGGTACTACTATAAGTTTTACTATGTTAAGGACATGTGGGGAATACATAAATCTTAGTTTAATCTTCTATATATTCTACAAAACATTAAATCATGTTTACTTGGTTACTTGTTACTGAAATCAATCAATTAATATTTTATTTCACAAACCCCCCCTCCCCCCCTTCTTTAACAGGAAATAATCAAACTAAAAGTACAATTAACAACCAATTAGCCTAAGTCTAGACCTTTTTCCTCGTCGTATCAACCCTAACCTTGGTTAGATTCTTTATTTGAACAATGACTGCTTATACTTCTTGTAACACCCAAAAAACTAGTAAATTAAACTAGAGCTTTACGTAAGGGTTCTAGATCTTGATGTGGGGATTAGAGACGTCGATATGACCTTCCGTACTTAGAATGAAGGGTTTAGGGGTTAAACGTCAAGGTATGACTCCCCAAGGACCCTAATGGGTCCTTGAGGAGGACCCTAGAAACTACCCAAAATCTTCCCCTTAGACAGTCCACCCACAATTGGAGACCCATGCCCCGTAGGGGGATCCTCACCTCATGGATGGAGTCGTGGGTCAAGACCCCAAAAGTGGAGTTGTAGACCACCACCCACGGAGGACCAGCACGGCCCGTCGGTCCACCAATGGCCCGTGGGTGGGCGGTCTTAGCCTTAAGACGGTTTAAGTTGGAGGTTTAGGGAACTTTACAGAATTAATTAGTTATTCAGTAGGGTCACTTTATTAGTAATTAGACTACCTATATAAAGCTAATAGACCCTTAATTAATTGATTCTAAATAATTATTTTCAAGCTTTGTGAGGGCTTTATAATCAAGGTATCATAGATTATTCATCCATGGATTCTTCCATCCATGGATCCCCTTAGATTTCCCCCAATTGTGAAGATGAACCCCAAATTCTAGCTAGGGTTTCTTTCGATATTAATGCTAGTGTTGAGTACAAATCCAATTGAGTGGATAGTATTTTTTTTTTATGATTGATTTAGTATTTAATTATGTTTGTATGATGATATTATATGTTTTCCCTGGCTAACCCTAGTTTAATTGATGAAATTGTAGTAATGTGGGTTTACGCCATGAAAGGTGAAATTGAGGATTCATAGATGATTTTCTAGAATTGATGACTTGTATATTAATTGTTCATGAATGAAAGCTTGTAGACATGAATTGAATTAAATTATAGTATATATGATGTATCATGACTAGTAAAGCTTGAGATTGAAACTTTATGATGATTTATGACTAGAATTGCTTAATAATGAAGCATGTGATTAGAATGCCTTGTAATATAGGTTCATAGGATGATTTTAAAGAGTAAAGCTATTAAGAGTAAAGACTCATAGTTATGAATGTTGACATCTAGGGTTTCGAAGGTAAAGCTAATATGATGAATTATATATGTTAAGGCCCTAAGAGGGGAGTTGACTTGATGATGGTAGATTATTAGGTAGAATTGATGTGGAAGAACCTTACCCACCTAACCTACCTCATGACTGTTTGAATGCATAAAGTGATAGAATCACATAAGTTAGGATGATATCCATGTCTAGTGCTTAAAACCTAGGTGTGACGATTGAAAGTAAGTATTGAATCTCAAGGAGGTGAAGTATGAGATTATGCTTGTAGTAATTGAACTACTTGAAGTATGATTATATCCATGTCTAAAGTAGCCATTCTATATGTGTTGATATGATATTATGCATGCTTTATGAAGGTTATGTACATGATTTAAGAACACTTTGAGAGTAAAGTGAATATGATCATGATCTAGTTGTTGTGTTGTTGAAAGTTTATTATCATACATACACTTATGCATGACTATGATATGATGTGAGAGGTTTTCTCACTATATGATGATTCTAAGGTTGAAAGGCTATTCTCACCTATTGAATCTATGACCTATAGTATGACTTAAGTTTGATTGAGTGTCTAGACATTCTTCCATAAACATTCTTCCATAAATATTAACTTAATTCAAGACTTGATATGAACTCAAATAGGAATTATGCTTAGCACCGAGTAGATATGAATATGAGATGGAAGCTTTTACGCTAGTTGAGTCTGAATTTCCAATGAAAGCTTTTACACTAATTGAGTCTGGCTTTCCAATTGGGTTCCTTCTAACTTAGTTGAGTCCGGGTTCCCAAAGTATGTATCTCATGAGATGGAAACCTTCAACCTTAGTTGAGTCTGGGTTTCTAGTAGCAATCTCCTTATCCCATAACTATGTGCCCTCGTAAGTTACTTAGCTATTATATCCACCTAAGCTAAGAGTATGGTTCTACCTTCGGCAAGTAGAGCAACCCCTTTTTGGTATGGGGTAGATACCGAATTCCATGTTAAGCTCACATGGTCTATGTCGGTTAAGGCTAATTCCCATAATAACAATATAAATTATGAACTATGGTTACTTAAGAAGCTTACTTAGTGTGAGAGAGTATGGGATCTTATTCATGCATTGCACAAGTATTCTTTGAGGGTATTAATGGTATGTTCCTTTTATGTTATGATGATCTATATGGTGAATATGATTTTGTCTTATGCTTATGATGTATGCTTAGTTTGGTGAGTCCTCATAGCATTTGAGGGCTTGACCACCATGTTCTTTATATCTTACTTTATGTTTTAGACTTTTGTATGGGCTGCGTCCCAAGAATTATTCAAGTGTTATAGATGGTTTGAGACATAGTGTTGTAGACTTCCGCTTGTTTTTATAAAAGACTTCAATTGTATGGATAAAATTTTAAAATTTTCCACACCATTTTCTATTACCTTATGTTATGATATGCTAAGAGGCTTGTATGAGGCTTTTCTGAGTCTTGTATGCCGTGTCACATCTAGGGGGTACTCCCGAGTCATGACAAACTTGGTATTAGAGTACAAGGTTTTGGAATGGTTCTAGGACGTCTCAAACCACGTCTAGTAAAGTCTTGTTCATATATGTGAACGCCGCCACATTTATGAATAGGAGGCTATTGTATGCTTAGGAAACATCACTTCTTCATTCTCTAAGTTGTGCCATAGAGTTTAACTCTATTAGATTTCTCTCATATTCCTTATCCGATGGTTTTTAGGATATGACTACTCGAAGGGCTCATGCTACAAGGAGCGAGGGAGAAAATGTTGGTTGTGATGCCAATTATGGCTATGTGACTAAATAGGACTTGATATGCTAGATTTAGATGTCATCCTTAGAATGGATTGGTAGTATTATTGTTATGTTCCTATGTGATTGTAGAACCCGTATAGTCAAATTGGTTAGTTCCCGAATGAGCCTATCCGAGAGTGGGAGGGGGGAAATTTATGGATTATGTTTTTTGTTAAAGTTGACCTTAAGGGTTACATGCACCACCTAGTTAAGGTGAGGGAGAAGAGTTCAAGTGTGGACCAACTTCAAAGAGTTAGTTATCTTTTAAGATGGATCTTAAGTATGGTCATTTTGAGTAGGATGTTTAGATAATACCTAGATATGATTGGTTGGTAGATCCCACCAAAGATGATAATATGGGTTAAAATGGTTTAGCATTGTCTTGATACGACCTTAGTAGAATTTAAAGAGACATGAGGGTAGATGTTTGGCTGGAAATGAGGTTTCTTTAATTGTGGTAAGAGTGATTACAAAATGAGGGATGGTCCAAAGGCAAAGGCTATGAGAAGAGAGGGTAAGAAAGTTCCTCCTATTGGTTCTAGTATGTTTTTTATGCTTTATTAGATTCTGGAATGTTTGTCTTTTGTGACTTGATAGACTTGGTATGATAGACCTTGATGTTGTCTTTAGTATGAATGGGTTGCATTATGATTATGTTTATTTGGTTGTAGAACTCGACTTAGTCATGATGAGTTTTGGGGTATGGGGATTAATTTGGTGAATAGGGTGTTTAAGTAATGCCTAATGTGTTGAGTGAGTAGACTCCTCTAAGAAGGGTGAAAGTGAAATTCACCATGGTCTAGAATCATCTTGTGAGATGGACGTGAAAGTTTAGTGATGACTTGGTCAGACCTTAGAGTTGAAAGAAATGAGGCTTAGAAGAGTCTGTATAGGCTTACTCCCAAGAGGCAGATAATGTGCCTAGATAGCAAGGTCATTGAGTGTTCTTGATGTTAATGATTTAGGTTGGCTTGAAATTCTCACCTTGAGAGGTGTAGTGAGTTTGGGAAGTTTAGTCCCGATTTTAAAGGCTCATGTGAGATCTTGAATGGAGTTGGTAAGGTTGCTTGTGAACTAGGGTTGCTTGTGAACTAGGGTTGCTTAATGAGTGGTACCGATGTATCCGGTTTTCCATGCCTCTAGGGTATAAAAGGGTGTTGGAGATCCGACGTTCATAAATTCCTTAAGAAGAGTTGGGAGTTAAGGAGAATTCCTCTAATTTAGAAATGTCGGAAGGGGTCTTAGACCGGCAAGTTAAGAAATAAAAGAGACCAGGGAAGTTGTTTCCATGAAAGTGTTAAGGAGTGGTCTTTAGTGAGGGTTTTAGGTGAGGGTTCCACTAGGGAGGCCAAGGGCCAATGAGATGTCCCGATGTCCTCATCATTTTCCTTTTATTCCTCCTTTAGCTTAATATGATAAGTTCCTCTTAGTTGTATTATGTGTTTGAATTATGTGTGTTTTAGATGTTTTCATGATTTCCTAATATTGTGCATGTTCATGAAAACTTGTGTTTTGAAAGAAAATGAAGTTGCATGATCAATTTTCTTAATGTTGTTGTGCATTTAGTATGAGTTGCATATTTGACTTCATGAGATGAATAGATGAGCATGTTTGGTTCGGAGTTGAGAGATTCCTCCTTGAATGAATGTTTTTTTAGAATAAATTGCATATGAGCTCCATGAGTGTATGTTGAGCATATTTTAGCTTGGAGATGGTAGTTCCTCCATGAATGTGAGCAGATGTAGAATCTCATGCATTTTGGATTGGTAGATGTAGTTCCTACTTTCTTATGTTGCATTGAGTATGTTTAGCTTGGAATTGAAGTTTTCCTCCTTTGTTTATGTGCATTTAGATGAGCTGCATGCATGATGGGTTGCTAGTCTAGAGTCGTGCCCTTAAGAATTTCCTAGAGTGTCATTCGAGAAAGAATGTCCCCATGGGGCAGATATTGTAACACCCAGAAAATTAGTAAGTTAAACTAGAGCTTTACATAAGGGTTCTAGAGCTTGACGTGGGGGTTAGAGATGTAGATATGACCTCCCGTACTTAGAATAAAGGGTTTAGGGGTTAAAAATCAAGGTACGACTCCCCAAGGACCCACCAAGGGTCCTTAGAAACTACCCAAAATTTGCCCCTTCGACAGTCCACCCACGATTGGGGACCCACACCCCGTAGGGGGATCCATGCCTCGTGGATGGGGTCGTGGGTCAAGACCCCAAAAGTGGAGTTGCATACCACCACCCACAGAGGACCAGCACTTCCCGTGGGTCTGGGTCTCGTGGGTGAGGCAGTCTTGGCCTTAAGACGGTTTAAGTTGGAGGCTTAGGAAACTTTCTAGAACTAATTAGTTATTAAGTAAGGTCATTTTATTAGTAATAAGAATACCTATATAAATCTAATAGACCCTTAATTAAGTGATTCCAATCATTATTTTCAATTCACCAAAGAGACTAAATTCCCTCCAAGAAATTCTCTCTCTAGAAAGAAGAAGAAGAAGCAGAAGAAGAAGAGAACCAAGCTAGGTGAAATTTCTCCATTGTTGCAAGCTTTGCGAGGGATTTTTAATCAAGATATGATATCTTATTCATCCATGGAGCCCCCTATATTTTCCCCAATCGTTAAGATGAACCCCAAATTCTAGCTAGGGTTTCTTCTTATATTGTGGGTAGTGTTGAGTACGAAACCAATTGAGTGGATAGTACTTGTTTATGATTGATTTAGTATTTAATTATGTTTGTATGATGATATTATATGTTTTCCATGGCTAACCCTAGTTTAATTGATGAAATTATAGTAATGTGGGTTTATGCCATGAAAGGCAAAATTGAGGATTCATATATGATCTTCTAGAATTGATGACTTGTATAGTAATTGTTCATGAATGAAAACTTGTAGATATGAATTGAATTCTATTATATTATATATGATGGATAATGACTAGTAAAGCTTGAGATTGAACCTTTATGATGATTTATGACTAGAATTTCTTAATAATGAAGCATGTGATTAGAATGCCTTGTAATCCAGGTTCATTGGATGCTTTTAAAGAGTAGAGCTATTAAGAGTAAAGACTCATAGTTATGAATGTTAACATCCAGGGTTTAGAAGGTAAAGCTAATATGATGAATTATGTATGTAAAGTGAAACGACCCCAAAAATGCCCGAAAATGTGCTACGGAAACACCTATAATTGTAATTTCCATATATCTCAAAATCCATGCATCATTTCGGAAATTCGACTTCATATTCTTTTTCAGGGGGTCAAATTGAGTGGGAAATGGGTCTAACCCGAATTTTAGAGCAACCGTATCAAAATCCGAAATTTCCAAGTGAAGCCTTTTTCGAGGGTC
>JAJOOS010016071.1:0-45999 GCA_029582725.1 Solanum chiquidenum
TTTTTTAAGCAGTCCTCGCCTCGGGAATTTTTAATAAAAAAAAATTTAAACTTTTTTAAGAAAATGGCTGCTATAGCAGCTATTTCTATTTTTTAAACATTGCTGGGGCAGCGTTGTTAAAAAATAATTTCACAACAACGATTTTAAAGAGAAAAGAAAAAAATTGGACCGGCAATGATTTTTATGTTTTTTAAAGGAGTAACGGCGTCAATTTTGTCAGAAGAAAATCGCTCTGTCAGGAGCGATTTGCCCTTTTGGTTAAAATAAATTGATGTGCCCTTTTGAAATTTTTGGAAACAGGGAAAGGAAAGTATTGAACGAGCGCATCTTTTACATATTTCGTATATTTTAATGGCAAAAAAAAGAGAAATATATTAATTTTAGGGTTAAGGACCAAATTGATCACAATTTATGATACATAAAGGACCATTTCCATCAAGTCCATACATTAAGGACCAAATGGAATCATAGCCCATACATTAAGGACCATTTTGATCATTTTCTCGAATTGTAGTGATGAAATGTGAATGTACAAAGAATTATAGAGCTAAACTTAGAATTAAACACAATAAAAGTAAAAGAGAATCAATTTGAATTTATGCCTGGCTATAATGGAGGTTATATTCTTACTAAGAAGACTGATGAAAATCTATCGCGAAAAAAATGAACTCCTCGTGATATGTATTGATTTAGAGAAAGTACGTATATGATCAAGTGCCACACAAGTTCCTTTGATGGGTAATGAAGACCAACATAGATCAATTATTTAAGTATATAAATGTCATAAATAATATGTATAAGGGAATCATTATTAGCATGACAACAATAATAGGTAATACATAAAGGATCTTTTTATAAAAGTGGATCACATCAGGTATCGACATTGGGTTCATACATGTTTACCCTTGTTATAAACAATTTAACTAACACAGTACAAAAGGATGTATCATAGTATCTGCTATATGATGATTATATTATGTTAACCAATCAAGATCTTGAACTATAGAAAAGCATGCTAGAAGTAAGATTGAATAAGTGAATTGCAAATTTAGTAAATATGCTAGGAGAGAAATTGAGGCGAGACTAGATGAAAATTACAGTGCCATAATGCAAAATAAATTAGATATAAAAGTTAGCAGTTTCAAGAGAAAGAAATGATAGATGAAAATGTTATTAATAGAACTAAAAAAGGTGGTTGAAACTGATGAGAAGTCCTAATTGAATATTGGGTGATTGAAAGAATATTCTTGCTAAAGTGAAATGCAAGTTTTATAGAACAATTATAAGACCGATCATATTATATGACTCTGAATGTTAGGAAGCTAAAATCTAATTTATCCACTAGATGAGTGTCATGATGTAACGATCTATTTTAGTCGTTATGACTAGACAAATGGTTAAAGAAATTGGGCCAGAAATTTTTTTTGGACAGTGATTAAAAAAATCTAGGCTAACCCAGACTTAGATAGAATATGAGTGTGGAAGGTCTAGGGTCATCCGGGAATGAGTGGGGTGAAGTGTCTAGGCTTGGGTTATATTCTCTAGAAGCTAATTCAATAAGGAATCCATAGGGCTTTACGAAATTGAATTCGGGTGAATGAATCTTACGAGATCGAACTTGACACGAAGGAAATAGTTCGGAACGTCAAGGGAAGAAGGTATGTTGTGAAAAATGAGATTTTCAGAGATTTTTGAGTCTCTGATGTTCGTGCAATCCACTAGCGTGAGTGTGCAAGTGCTATAGCGGGCTAACGATCAATGTAGCGAGGTCGGACGCTATAGTGGGGTTAGTCGGGAAATTATGCAGAAAAAAAGTCTCAAAACCTCCTATTTCTGCAAAATTGTTCTGGAGGTTGAGAGGAGTGAACCATGACAGTTCCTACTTGATTTTCCACCAAATTCGTCTGTAAAGGTATGTCCATTACTCCCTTATTTTATAAATGGCAGAATGACCTGAACCATGATAGTTCCTACTTGATTTTCCACCAAATTCGTCTTTAAAGGTAAGTCCATGACTCCCCTATTTTATAAATGACAGAATGACCTGAGAGACCCTTATACTTGGCTCAAATGTCAACTGGACCCACGATATTGCCAACTGAACACTAAAACTCAATGAAACACAATCTTTTAAACCCTTTTGACTTCACATGTACTTCAAACACACAATGAAAATGACATGTCATGGTCCACATCAAACTTTTAGTGACACGTCACTTATTTTTACTTTATTTAAGAAATTTAAATTTTTTTCTTTTCACTTATTTTTTACTTTATTTAAAATTTTCATTTTTTTTCTTTTTCACTCCGTTTCTTCCTCACACTAATTTCATCATTGACCATCTCCCTCCATTTATTTCACCAAAGACACCATTGCCATCTTACATTCTTAATCCTTACTGGTTATTGTCACTATCTTAAATAACTAAAATTATCATTGTTCTCCAAGTTTTCATCGTTTATAATTTTTCGCCATATTTTTTTATCAAGGTCTTCATCCACCACTTGAACCATTGTGAATCTGTTTCCTCCATTAATGCCAATGAACCACACTAAAATATCTTAATATGTTCTAATATATATACATGTTCCACTTAATTTTACAAAGACATGCAATAATCATTCTTCACTCTCCAAAATAATCAAATCTCTATCACCTAGCGGCCTGTAAATTACCCCTCCCCATTCCCCCAATAGCTTCTTTTCATATATTTTTATCTCACGAAGACTGAAGCAATTATTCTGGAAAAGGATTTCTGAAAAACTTTTTGCAAACATATTAAAGATTATAAAAATGGAGAAATGGAGCAAGAAAGAAAAATGGGGACTAGGTGGGGGGAAGAACGATAGTGGTGTTGGGTAGGAAAGAAAATAAAATGGGGAAAAGAAGATTTGTCTTTTTATTCATTTTTTCTTTTCTTTTAATTAGTTTTAGTCTCAAATTTTTCTGTTTATGCTTCTTTAACGCGTGAGATCACATGTTTGTTTCACCTCGACTATTAAGTTGCCACATAGGATTGATCAACGGTCAAAAGGGTTTAAAATATTGTGTTTTATTGAGTTTAAGTGTTCAATTGGCAAAATCATGAGTAGAAGGATCTAATTGACAATTCAAACTTAGTATAAAGGTCTTCCAGGTCATTCCGCCTTTATAAATTGATTCTTACGTCTTAGAATCTAGAATATTACTCTTTGAAGGATTTTGACTTGATTTAATAGTGGAAAAAACCCTAGGTTGGGTGGAATGATAATGAACTGGCAAGGGGATAAGATTTGGTTATAATACGGGCATATGCTTGTGTGGTTCCATGAGTGAACTGACTTTACATGTTTATGATGTGATGTATGTATGTTAGATCTTTAAGTGATCCGAGTTATTGAAAATGTGAGTTTGGACTCAGGTATGACTTATATGTGATCAAGTGGGACATGTTTCACGTGTAAGTTAACTCAAAATAAGGATTGACAGTCCGTATTATTTCATAATTGTTGATGATGTGTTGATTGTGTTACTATGTGGCAGTTGTTTCTTTACATTCATGGTTTGGAACTACGCGTGATCCTACCAGTATACTATGATTGTAAACTGATACTACATCGGTTCTTTTCTTGTTAAGTATAGGATATCTTTCAGCGGCTGATACGAGACCTCATTTAAGGGACGCTAGACATCGAATCCAAGGGTGAGCTACTCTTTCAGGTTACCATGGGTTCATCTCTACATTTTATTGTCCACCTTTTCAGACATGAAATTTAGATTATTAGTTTTGTTTCCTAGTTTTCGTGGTTGCATCCACATCTTTGGCTAAATAGAGTTTTGGTACTACGACTTTTAATTTCAAGGGGTTGATTTTCGCAATTATTTGTTACATTGTGATTGAGTTTATGTGAACTCAATTCTTTAGTTGTTTTAAACTGTTTTCCTTCTATTTTATATTATGACTTGGCTTTAGAAATGGTTTTTAAGTTAAGTTTTGGTTAGGTAGTTGGTTCCCCCACTCAAGAATTAGTGTGGGTGTCACTCATGACGATTGGGATTGTGACATATGAAAATGCGGATGCTAGGATGAATTTGAGATCATATCAAATTAGATTAGATAAAAATGATCATATCTGCTAGAAGTTGTGAATAGCACATATTAAGAATATAACGTGAGAATGTCTCTCGAGATTATTTGGACTAATCTTGTGTCAATCTATAGATGCACTAGTTTGTAGGCATGAAACTATAGTAAGTGAATGTGTTAAGAGAAAATGGGTCAGACCTAAAAGTACATAGAAGAAGGTGATTTCAAAAGACACGTAATTGTTTAATATCAATACATGTTTAGCTAAAAATAGGACACAATGAAAAACAATCTATGAAGTTGTTGACTACAAGTTAGAGGATAGATCTTAGACTCGTATGAAGCTTTTATTGTTATTTATATATGTTACCGTAGTTTTTACTTCTTAAAATTTATTATGTTAATAATATAATATGAGCTCAAATGATAAATGAGGATTCACCTATCCTATCCCAACTTATTTGGCATTGAGATGTAGGTGATATTATTTAACTATTGTGACTTACAATATATTTTAGGTAATTTTTAAATATATAAATTTTATTTTATTTTATTTTGAAAATTCTAAGTTCGAATTCACATAAATTTTTTTAGTTAGTTTGAAGCTTAAACTCCGAATCAAGCGAGCATTATTTTTATTTAACTCATATTGTATAGAAGGTGAGATTGATTGTTCTAATTTTATTTATGATTGAGGTATCCTTGTTTTGAACTAAGCGACTCTGATATTAGAATACTAGCGGTAAAATTATAAATAAATATAAAAGGTGAAATTTTTTGTTCTTATCTTGTTTATGATCGGGGTATCCTCTTTTTGAACGAAACGAACATGGTCTTAGAATACCAGTGGTAAAATTGTAAATAAATATAAAAAAGGAGATTGATTGTTCTTATCTTATTTATATCCTCGTTTTGACTAAAAGGGCACCAATATTAGTATATCGTAGTAAAAATAAATAAATATAAAATGTGAAATTGATTGTTCTAATCCTATTTATGATCGGGTTGTTCTCGATTTGAACGAAACGACGCGAATATTAGAGTATCATTAGTAAAAATAAATAAATATAAAAGGTGAATTAATTGTTTTATTCCTATTTATGATTGGAATATCCTCGTTTGAACTAAACGACACCAATATTTAAATATCGAGTGAAAATAAATAAATATAAAAGGTAAAATTGATTGTTCTAATCCTATGTATGATTGGGATATCCTCGTTTTGAACGAAACGACGCGAATATTAGAATACCGTAATAAAATTAAATAAATACAAAAGGTGAAATTGATTGTTTTATTCCTATTTATGATCGAGATATTCTCGATTTGAACGAAATGACGCGGATATTAGAATATCTATGGTGGTAAAATAGTAAATAAACATTTTATTTATTATTTATCATTTAGTTTTGCAATAAAAGTTAGTACTTAAATTTAGCTGAGTTCTTCTTCTCTGCCTGTGTGTCTCTCACTTCCCAAGGAGAACAAAGATATTGCAGTCTTTTAATCTGTAAGTAACATATTTTCTTGCATACAACTCAAAGGGAATTTACCCAAAACCGTTGATTCTTGGATGATGCTGGCTTAGATCCCTTTGTTTCTGATTTTGGGTATATCTCTTTGCTCTATGGTTTATGCATTTTTTTTTTGTATGTATATATAGATGTTTTTGCTGCTGTGTGTTGGAATGCATGTGGATCGGGTTAATTGTTTTGATAAGTTTAGTGGTAGATTCATTTGATTTATGTGAATGGGTTTCAATCTGTGTTATGGATTTTTTTTATTTTGTCCAGAATTGAATTTAATGATTTTAGGTATTTCTTTGTTTGATTTTGTGTCATTTTTGTTGTATCTATGTGGTTTAAGAAATCAAGATGGTTGAGTATTTGGAAGTTGTTGATAAATCGTTTTTTAAAAAAAAGGGATTTTTTATTTCTACATTTTCTGCCAATGCTTTAGTTTGATTGTTCTTGTTTTATCGGATTTTAGGTTCCTTCTTAGGTGAATTTTTCTTCTCTATTTTTTCATGTGATGCCATTTTCTTTTAATTTGGAAAAATTGGTTCTACTTTGAATGCACATTGCCTGTGGAAAATTAGGGTTTTGTTTTCAATTTAGGGTTCAATAAAATTAGGTGTTTATTAATAGAATCTTGAGTTTGTGGTCACTTAATTGCTATGCTGCTCAAACTCTTGTAGAATCCCGCGGGGTGCGTGTTGGATCCTCAAAACTAGTAGTTGTGCTCGGTTATATAAATTCACAACACGATAAACAAACCAATTAAGCTACGTTGCTTGGATTCTCGAAAAATGTTTCCGCATCTGCGTCGGATCCTCAAAACTACGTGTATTTTTTAGGATCCGAGGCAGATGCGGCAATATTTTTGGGGAGTCCGAGCAACGTAGTTTAATTGGTTTGTTTTTTATGTTGTGAAGTTATATAACCGAGCACAACTAGTTTGTGACTAAGGTATAGTTATTGTTCTTCTTCATTGTATTTTAGGTGCTAGACTATTGCGTGTGCAACAAGATGATGACATTGACTAGTTCTGATAAAAACAATTTTCAGATATAGAGGTATGTAGGTAATTTGCTTGGAATCTATGAAAAATCCGTTAGCCTTCTGAACTAGTTGTTGAACTAACAACACATTCACCTAGTTCAGTTGCACGAACCAAGTGAATGTATAACTATTAGTACTATACAACCTGAAAAAGTTCTCTCCTAGTTTAGTCTTTTTTATCGTTATGTCCTCACCTAGATTAGTTGCGTTCACTTAATGCGATCGAGGCGTTCCGTCTTTAACAATTACTTTTCTTACTCTTTTGTCGGAAGAAGGAGCGGCTGATTAGTACTCTTAAGAAAAAGGTATGAACAAAAATGGGAACCCAAAATAGCTAAGCTAGTACATTGATACCTTTTGTTGTGTAGTTATTGTACCTAAGTTCCGTCAAGCCACTCTGGATATATCTTCAAACTAGAAAAGACACTTTTACTTGGGATGTAACTTGTCTAGTTACATTAGTTTTCCCGTTCTTTAATTTTGAATAGTCTGTCAAACTGATATTCCTTATTTTCGGGAAACTGAATGCCGGTAAAATGATTCAATAATATATTCAAATATTTGATTTTACAAGTTACATGAAAAGGAAAGAGTTTATCAATAGCATAACAATTCTTTATTGTTTATAGTGCGTGAGATCTCGTGTTGCGAACAATCATAGTATGACCTTTTATCTAATATAAATTTCAAAAAGTAGATCTAACGTCCCTTTCACCTTACCATTATCATGTCTGATAGGGATTGTGTATCCATAGATTTCACCTCCATTTGTGTTTCCATCAATTCGGACAGTCTTTAAATAATGTTCGTGTTTTATAGAAATAGTTGTCTCACCTTCCTTTTCAACTAATGGTAAACATTGTTTTCTGTGTATTTCACTTGACTTGGGTTCACTAGAATAAAGATAATTTGTGGCTCGTATGGATAGATTTCTTCATAAAAATAAGTATTAGGAAGAAAGTCCTTTCTAAGGTCGTAAAATATTAACCAGGTATTTTATGGGATGTTAGTGAATTTTTCCATCTTAAATAATTATGTTTTCGAATGACATCTCAATAAAATTAGTAGTCTAAAATTAAATTTTAATAAGAGATCTGAAGTATATACACATACCCAAACAAAAATTGTGTAACTTTTTTTATCTTTTTCATACTTGTTTTTAGTGTAGTATTCTTAACAAACCTAAACCCTCTAACTTCGCATAGTAATATTATAATTTATAATATTAAGGATTAATTCAAGTTAATAAGATGTTAATCATGTGTTGCATTGCACTAGCTTGGATATTTTTGTAAATAATTTATTTATTAGTGTGAAGATTTGAATAGTTTAATTCAAAGTTCTAAAATATTTATATTAAAAACTACATAGTTTTTTTTTACTTTAAATTTTGTACATTCTTTTTACATTCTTCAATATTGTCTAAACAAATAAAAGGGTGAGCAGTCCTTGAGGTTTGTTAGGAAGCTCTCCTTAATGAACTTAGTTTTTGATATTATTGTAAGGAAAGATGCTTGAAAGATTATCCACTTTGTGGGAGTGGCATCTCCTACGAACTTGAGTCTGGACTCTTGTACTCATTTTGCTTCCACTGGATATCATTAATGCCTTACTTTATTAAGAAGAACTTTAGGCTCTAGACTTTAAAAGAGTTGTTTTAGGTCTGCTGTTTGAACCCAAAATACGGCTTACTGTGAGCAAAGCTCAGATTCAATTGGTTGATGGACTTACCTGCTTAAGATTTATAACCAACAAAAAACTCCTAAAACAGCTGCTTTAGCCACTTTTTATGATTGAAACAAAAGCTTCTATCTCTGAGTATCAAGTAGTCCCGGTGTTGGGTGATTCTTGTACATCAATGATCAATTAGTTAGACCAACTTTCCAATGTGACCTGGCTGTGATTTATTTGCTTTCGTCTTAGTTGCGCGGACTCTTCACTTTTGATGCCGCACCCGTCTCGGATTCTTCAAAAATACACTACTTTTGGCGAATCCGACACGCACCCGTTGGCATTTTTGAAGAGTCCGAGCAACATAGGCTTTCGTGATGGACTTAGGAAGTGTTTTGTTTGGGAATATCTCATGTCAACTTTATCGTTTGTTCAACATAAATACTATTCTTATATTTCTGATAAGAAATAGTATTCCTAACTAGTGGTTCAAACTATTTCATTTGCTGCTTTATGAATGGTTTCATTCCCCATAACATCAGGTTCCTTTCATGGTTGTCAAGATCTCCTGTGGCTGTAAGTCATTTAGTTGAGTAGTTTCAAAATTTAATTTTTCTTGCTACAAATATCATATGTGGCCTCTCGTAGCCTATCTGGTCAGTTGGGGAACTTGATAAGATATTGCCTTCTATATATTAACTCTGATTCATCTTCTTGTAGAACTTTCAGTTATTAACGATATTTGGTTTTATTGGTCTGCCATTCATTTTATCTTGTATTTGTTAGGTGATTTTAAGGCGTTTAGAAGATTCCTGTACTTTGAATGCCCGTAGGAATTAAATTAGATTTTTTTTTTGAAAAGATTTTTGTGTATAATGTGTGTGTGTAATATTTTAGCATTCAAGACCCTTCACATGTTCAACTGGATCTTCTTGGTTACAAATTTGCTCCTTGTACCAGATGGACACATTTGGATATGGAGAAATTTTCGATTACTAGCAGTCTGGCCTTTTTAATTGGATTTATAATTGCGCTCTATTATAACTTTTGATGGTTTGGTATAGAGAACTCTTTCAGCCTTTATTTTACCAATGCAAACAGGGACTCCATTTTTAGATGTGTGGAACCTTTGGTTAAATAGGGTAAAGGTGTTTGTTTTCTCATTTCTGATCTATGCTATTCACTGTTCCAAGAGTTCTCTTGTCAAATAAATTGTGTTTTCTTGCTTTGGTCAATTTTGTTCACTGTTCTAGGAATTCTATTGTCCAATAAATCGTGTTTGCTGTTTTTGGACAGTTCTATTCATATTTAGATTTGGTTGGATGGAGCGAGATCATCTGGACCTTGCGAGCCCTGGAAAAGCAGATCATAATGATATTTATGGTTCTTCAGTTGCCAGTCGCGGAGATAATATGAAGCATGAGCCAAAAGATTCGAGAAGCTCTGCGCGCGCTGGAGGGATTGGAACTTCTAATCAGAATCATAAAGATGTTGCTGCTTTAGCAGAAGAAGAAGAACATAACTCAGATGATGAGGATAACCACAGTGAAGATGCTCAAAAACAGTTGGTGCTTTACGATCCTGCTGCAGTTGGTGCGGGCGAAATTGCACTTGACGCTGATCCTGTTAATTCTCAACCTCGACGAAACTCCTTTCCCAATTATGCATCTAGGATTTTGCCATCTGTAGGAGCATTTACTGTGCAGTGCGCTAACTGCTTTAAATGGAGGCTTATTCCTACGAAGGAGAAGTATGAGGAGATAAGAGAACACATTTTGGAACAGCCTTTTTATTGTGAAACTGCTCATGAGTGGCGTGCTGAACTATCATGTGATGATCCTCCTGATCTTACTCAAGATGGAAGTAGGCTCTGGGCTATTGACAAGCCTAATATTGCCCAGCCCCCTCCTGGGTGGGAACGTCTTTTAAGAATCCGAGGTGAAGGAGGCACTCGGTTTGCTGATGTGTACGTTTCTTGCATTCCTTTACTCCTTTTTACATTAGTACGTTTTAAAGTGCATATATGATTCTTCCTGTTTTAAGTCGAGGATGACAGCCCATTTAACATTTTTTGGTGATGATTTACAGGTATTATGTTGCGCCATCTGGAAAGAGACTTCGCTCCATGGTTGAAGTTGAAAAGTAAAATACAAATTTGAATCTGTATTTTCTTCTCGTACCCCTCACCGTTTTGATCAATGCTTTCTCTTCTTAGGTACTTGCAGGAACACCCAGACTATGTAGCACAAGGTGTAAGTATGTCCCAGTTTTCTTTCCAGATCCCAAGACCTCTGCAGGATAACTATGTTAAGAAGCGGCCTTATCGTCCAGCACTTGCACCTGATGAAACTGAGCCTGGTATGTCAGGACCTTTTGAACCTCTTGATCCTCTATAGACATGGTTCATTAAGCATCCTTAAGTTAAACACTTGTACCATTTGTGATGAATTGATTAAAGCTAGTAATTGCATGAATATAGTTGATGCTGAAAAAAAAAAGGAAGTATCGCTGCTGTCTTGTCTCTTTCACTCTCTCGGCACTCCACATTTTTGAATTTGCTGATTCTTTGCACTGTAATCTAGTGAATGCTGGTTTGGTGTATGCGCTTTTTTTTTCTTTTTTGGGACAAAGTGAATGTTGATCAGGTTTTCATGGCTGCAGAACTATTTGAAAAGAAAGTTAACAGGTGCTACCCCACCCCGCCAAGTAAGAAAGAGACTCTGCTATAGGTGGATAATGAAAGAATTGCTTTTACATTACTAACTGTTCCGATTTGAGTCGAGTCACTGGAAGCTTGTCTTAGGGATAATGAATCTTCTGAATCATTATGTGGTTTTTTTGCCTTAAGCATTCAGCAAACCTGGGCTATAAGCAGTTGATTGATTGATTTTCCTTCACCCCTTTGTGTATTATAAGTTCATAAGCATAGATCAGTCCATATTGATTGCGTGATTTCATCAAGTTTCTAAATGGCATCACCTTGAGACAGCTGCTGGATATAAAGATCTGTGTTTATGCATATATCTTTGCTCCTGAGTGGTTGTGCCATCACTTTAGTCTAATTATTGCCTAATCTTGGCAGTGTTATTTACAAAAGGAGTAGACCTTGTAAACTTGTCACTGACTGAAAACATATTTGTAACTATGACAGTTAATCGCATAACATGGATTGCTGACAATGGTGATACAGATTTACGGCTTGGTATGCCAGGGGCTCCTCTCTTTGAACCTCTGAGCCAATCATTCAAGAAAAAGAGGACTCCCTCAAAACGAATGAGCAATGCTGATGCAGCGTGTAAGTCAAGTTAGGAGAGTCTATTTTTATTTGTATATGATGTGGTGAAATCTCTCTGGATTCCTTTTTTATGTAAGCTGAAATTGAGCAAACTGAGCATAGACTTGTACCTATGGAAATGTTTCTGGAAATATGGCTTTGACCAAACTTTGTGTTTTTGATGAGCTTGCCTCAAGTTGATATGTTTTGTTGTTTCCAGAATTAGGTAATGTGAAGGAGTTACTCTTCTTAGGTTTACTTGAAATGTTTTGATGTTTCTTGTCCAAATGTGTATTGTAGAAATGTTGCATCCCTTGCCTCTAGGGCTGAAAAAATGAGCTGTTTTGGCTCGGCTGACGAGCTGAACCAATAGATGAGTCAATGCCAAACTCTGTCCGAAGCTTGCTTGGGCTAAATGACGGGTCATAACCCAATGCAACAACGCGGCCTAGGAGAAATCAACAATGGCAGCAACAACCTTCTGGCAATGAACTACGATATCGTCACTCAGCAAGAGTTTGTTGCTCATAGTTCCATAAAAATCTCCAAGCACATGCCAACTATGATGAACATCTAACCAACAATAAAAACTTGGACTGTTGAATCTTTAGTCATTCATCATATTACATTTGATGCTCATAGCCTAACTACTACACAAGATTATCACTATCCCAAAAAGGTCTTAATGGGTAATGGTAATACCATATCAATTTGATAACACTAATTTATGTGCATTAGATTATCAATTTACCTTAATATTATGTGTGCCCCTACCATAAAAAGAAATTTTATCTCAGTGTCACAATTTTATTGTGACAATCAAACATCTATTAAATTTTCTTCTTTTCATTTTCTTGTGAAGGTTTTGACTACGGAGGCGTATTTGATATGTGGGCAAAGTGAAATTGGACTATATAAAGGGTCATCGGGCAGTACAAGCATCCATCCTCAATGCAATTTGGTCATTTTAAATAAACTAAGCTTTTGCATAAGTTTTCTTTTTTCATTTTCAGATTCAAAAACTATTTCAGTCTGTAATTATTGTTGTTCAAATAAGATGTATAGGTTACCGTTTTTGAAAATTTCTTTACAAATAACACAATGATTTATGGAAACATTCTCTGGTGTTATCTGTTAATAAAAAAATATTATTACATTTTTTTTGTTCATCATTTTTCAAAATATATGTTAGTTTAAACTATCTAGTAATTTACTCTAGATTCGCCTATGAGTAAAACAAGTTGTCTAACGTGTTTCAACGTAACAGTTAGAACAACAAATAAAGAACACAATATTTTTATGTGGAAAACACCTGGCTAAAAAGGTGTAAAAACCATGACATGTACCCCTATAAGATTTAATTCCAACTTCACTAAATCACTAAGCCTCAACAGAAAACAGATTACAAACTTTGCAACCTACGGAACTAACTCTAATTCCTTAACTTCAAGTTATAGATTTAGAGTACAACTCTTACAATCCTAGGAACTAGGGGTGTCAAATGGGCGGATTGGGTTGAAATTAGAGATATTAAAATGGGTTGAAATACAAATCGGGTTGGGTCTTGACCCGCCCAAGTTTAGTTTGGGCTCAAATGGGTTGGGTTCAAATGGGCTAAAAAACGGGTTGGGTCTCGACCCGCCCAATTTGACCCGATTAATCTCAATAATTTTAACATAGTGATATTTAACTTTTATAATCACAATGCGAATTTCAGCTCAATTTTTTTTTTAAAAAAAAGTAACGAATGGATAGATAAATCCTAAAAGATGTTAAATAGATAATAATTCATACCTTTAATATAGGAACATATCTTAGTAAAGAGTTTTAAAACGGGTTGAAATTGGAAATTGAATTGGGTTCAATTGAGGATTCTCTTAAAATGGATTAGGCTTATGGGTTGAGATTGAACCCAATTCAAATTATCTTGAGCCCAACCCTTAAAATTCTGGGCGGGTTACCTATGTTTGGGTTCAGTTTTGACACACCTACTAGGAACTAACTCTAATTTCTAACCTTCAAGTTATGAATTCAGATTACAACTCTTGTAATCCTAGGAACTAACTCTAAATCCTAAACTTCAACACAAACCTCCCAAGGTATGTGTTCCCAATTCTTCAATTATCTCAACCTGAAGACAACACTCCTAATTCAGTTTATAACTCACTGAACTAAGATTACATCAAAACTCAATGACTAGGTTCTTCAATGTGTTCCTTAGATGTGTTCCTTCAGTTCGCTGGCAGCACTTGCGAAGTCAATTTTTCAATTGTTCTTTTTGCTCTATAAGTGTACAAGTATTCTAGATGGCTTCACCTCTATTTAAGCACAATCCTTCGTAGAGTTATTGTTCACTTCAAACTCCTCATTGACTTGAATTTTCTTAACTTAGAGTTCTACTTCAAGTGAGACTCCTTCCTCAATTCAAACTCCTTGTTTCTTTAGACTCATTCTTCAAATAAAATCCATTAATTCTCTTATGTTATAGTTAAACTTCAACTCTTCAATTCAATATTCATTTGAAGAGTTCTACTTCAAGACTCCTTCTTCAGTTCAAACTCCTTGCCTTTTTAGACTCCTTCAAATCAAACTCATTGATTCTTTCTCTTCAGTTCATCACTTGTTTGTTTCTTTGTGTTTTATCACGAAATTAACATTATCCCTTCCTTAATTTCTGCACTCTTGTCTTTATTCATTTTAAAACCTTTCCCGAATTTAATTGCTCATGACAATGTACCTTTAGACTAAATTGACTGACAAGTTTTATTTTTCTTTGTCAATCATCAAAATTGCATAAATTTCAATATTATACACATTAAAATTTGAGCATGAAGTGTTTGAGGTTTTCAAAAGTTTACCTCCCTTGAAATATAATTTTTTCCGGTCTATATAGATGGTGGTGATGAATTTGAAAGACTATCCTCATATTTAAAAACGTAAGGTATTGAACACTTAATATCCCCTTTTAATACAGCGACAAAAAGTAGCTTAATTGAAACACCCAACATGTTATTGAAATTGTCAAGACTCTATTACACCAAGCTTCCCTTCACTCCAAATTTTGATGTTTTGTTTGTCACTAAACAATTTTATCTCATAAACAGATTAACTACACCAAATTTAAAAGACTACTGTCCATATGAAACTATAATATTCAAAGCAGCTCCAAATTATGAATCTATAAAAATATTTGATTGTTTATGCTATCTTTGGATTAGACTCTATGCCAAAAATAAATTAAGGCTTCATTCAACTCCCTGTGTTTATTTGAGGTTCTCTAACAAATATTACGGTCACCAGTGTTTTGAAGGCGTTTTATGATCTTAAGCAAGCACCTCAAGCTTGATATACAAAACTCAAAAAACTATATATTTGATATCAACATGTTTCAATAAGTACAAGTTTGACTCCTCCTTGTTTATTTTTAATAACTCTTGGCATTACAACATATGTGCTCGTTTATGTTGATGACAATATAATTGTTGGCAATAACATTTCTAGTTTGTTAATGGTCTGTCCAATCATTTCTCTATTAAGGATCTTGATGCACTGCATTATTTTTCTGGGAGTTGAGGTCATTCGCACTACTAATGATATTTCGTTGTCACATCAAACGTATATTATAATTATTTTTTATCTTTATCTAAATGAAAATTAGTAATTGATTTATGATGATCTTATATATGACATATTATCCATGAAAAGTGTACATTAAGTTATTCTAGTTTAATTGATAAAATGAGATTGAGAAAAAAAAATCATTTTTATTAGTTAAAGTGATTTTAAAAGAAAGAAAACAAGAATAAGGTTCTTTAAAAGTAATATTTTTATTAGGAGTTTAAAAAGAAAAGAAATAATATGTATATTTGGAAAAGGGTATTTTTTTTATCCATTTAGTAATAATAGGGCATTTACCAAGCTATTAACGGCAAAAGTATTGACGATAAGAACATGTTTAGATCAAACTATAAACGGAGAACATTGTTGTTCATTTCACATTGTTTAAAGGCAATTTTGACCCTTTTCCAGTAAAAAAATGACTCTATACTGTGTACTCTTTTTTCTTGTTAAGATTTTTGTCACTACTCCTAAGACTTTAACGAGACACATTATTTATTAATGGAGACTCGAAGGAAAAAATATATGTATACATTGGAAAAGCTCATAGGGAAGCTTAGTGAAAAAACTTTTCTCCTATAAATAAGGTGTGAACCATATCCATGTTGTACAACAATCAAAAGCAATAAAATCTCTCATTCTGTCTAAACCATTTTCTCTTATAGAAAAGAGTATATTTACATTACTATACACTCTGATATATCAAGCCTTGTGGAACTATCAAAGGAACAAGAAAAGTTGGGATCCACCATACTTCTATTGCCTTGACAACTATGCTGGAGCACATTACCCTTTAGCAGCAATGGTGATGACTTCCCTTACTAACTCTTTTCTCTTATCAAAGATTAGCATCAGCTTTGTTACATCAAGGGATCGTTAAATATACCAAGATCCCATGAAGAGCTAGCAGCTGGCTTGCTTACTGTACTGTGGTGTATACTAGAAGGTAAAAACTTTGGTGGAGCAACTGATTTCCTAGAAGCTATATTTGTGTGAGTTACCAGCTTCAAAAGAATTGTTAACAACTTTAGCCTTGCTATAATTACACATCTCCCGCGTCTGAACTGCTACAATCTTGGTTTTGAAGGACACTACCCCCAAAATCTCCATCCAAGCTCATTTGTTGAACTTCTTGTGGAGAAAGAATTTTGATGCAGCGGACACAGCTCACGAATTCCCTGTAAGACATCATATGGAAGTATAGAATATGTAAGTCATCAGAGGACATATGACTCTTCTATTCTGATAAAAGCATATATAGTTTATGGACTTACTCCCAGGGGTCATCACCAACCAGGAGAACATCGTTTTCGTGATCAACATACACAAGCTTCCATCCTATTCTTTGTCTGTCCTCCAGTTGTCCCTCTATACCAAATCTACGAGCCAAATCTAGTTTAAGTTCCTCATAGCCTGAGTACCGTGCGATATCAATTGATCTTCCTACCGCACCACGCTTGTACACCTTTAAGAGAAAAGATGCAGAAAAAGGTTATAAACTCTCTAAGAAACAACACGAGGGGATTAAATGAACCACTTTTATGAGGCTACCAACCTTGGTATATGTCCTCAAACGAGGCAGTTGAGGTGGTGGCTCCCAGGCGCCTCTATCCATGAAGCTACCATCATTGATAGTAGAATCAATTGAATTAAAGGTGACATACTCGGAAGCCATTGAGGCCAAGAGTTCAGGCTGTGCTTCCTTGGGGTTCTCATAGCTGGAGAGCATGCCGCCTCCTGATGAGAGATTGTCTGAGAAATCCTTCCTTGATCCCATTGAGCTTTTAGTGATCAAAGGATCAGGTATCATAGGCAGTCCTAACTGATTATTGTCCATGTTTGCTGCTCCAAAAGCTACATTGTTTCTCGGGTCACCCTGAACTTCTCCTCCATCTGGACTATCTCTGAATATCAATGGCTGAGAACTGCAAGATAATGGGTCTGTAGCAGTCTGCTGCAATTGAACATCGTTTTGGGAAAGGCAAGCTGAAGTTGCTGAAGATGAACTATCCAAATAATCAAACTGTATTCCTGAAGTGTTGAGAGTTTGAGGTGCCAAAAACCCATGGTTCTGGCTCTTGGAGACGACGTTTACTGAAGGTTTAACATCAGACTTTGGCTGAAGGTTGTTATTAGCAGACATAACTTCTAAGGGTCCAGAACAGTGGGTCATTTCATCCCGTGCACCTGTAATTCGACCATTCATATTTGGCTGAACTACACTGTGACAGTTGTTAGTGGAAACCGAGGTGGACCATGATGGGACATCATCAACTACCACAGACTGCCCTCCCCCTGCAGTTCCTGTTAAATTACTGCCGTTTGTGGAAAGCTGATAAGACGTTCGGGGTAGAGAGTAGTTAACTGGTCCAGATAGGTCTGACAGGTTTCCAGATTGCTGCTGCTGAAGCTTTGGTTGCTGAGTTGGCTGGGAAAACCGAAGATTGGACGAGCTATTTATTCTCGTCATTTGCTGCTGAACAACTTGCGAGTGAGGAAGTGAAGTGGACATGGTTTGAGACGCATCCAACATTTGGTTTGTCGCAAGTGACCTGGAAAAGTTCTGTGATGTATCCATGAGCTGCTTTGGGTGATCCTGGATTGGCCCAAGTTGTGAAGGTTGCTGTAATCCAGATTGTTGTGCTAGAAGTGATTTTTGTTGTTGATGCAGTTTCTGTAGCATTTGAAGCTGTGCTTGGTTATCAGAGAAATGCTGTTGTTGGTTAACTGGATCTGGGGGCTGGGATGGCATGAAACTTTGCTGCTGAGTCTGACTCAGAATCTGTTGTTGTGGATGTTGCTGTGGTAGGCTCTGGGGGAGGTTTCTCTGCAGCTGGTTTTGATTTTGAACTGATTGTTGCGGCGGAAGAACATTCTGAGATTGCACAAGACTCTGCGCTTGCATATGTTGTGTGTGAACTTGGGTTGTAGGCAGTGACTGATTAGTTAGATTTTGTCTTGATTGCTGACTGACATCAGATAACTGTTGCTGCGATTGCATAATGGAGTCTAACGGGTTCAGTGTTGCTGCTGGTAACTTCTGGAGCTGGTCAAGCTGTTGGTTTGGCCTATGGGCATTATTGAACTGCAAGTTGTGCTGCATTTGCTGCTGCTGAAATTGAGGTGCTGCCATACCTAGCTGGCGTGATAGGTCTGCTCCAGCAAGGTTTTGTAGGGCAGAACCAGATAGGGAATTCATATAGTTGGGGATCATCGGGTTAGCGAGAGAAGGATTCTTCTGCATGTTCATCCATTGGATTAAGCTAAGACCGGGCAGACCTTGAGGATCCGTCATGCCAAAATCATCACCAAGCCATGGCATTGTCCTCTTGAACATGCCATCCATATCAGAATAATCACCATCTGCAACAAGTAATAATTTATTACTGCACAAGTATTTAGGAGTTTTAACATTTTCCAGATGCCAATGACTGTTCAGTTGAAAACATCCTTTTAGCATATGTATCTTTCATATCACAGGTCAACATCAGCTTATCAGAAACTTCACTATTCAATGACCACAACAAAGGTAACTTGGACTTCAAAGATAGGCTAAGAAAGGATTGTGCAACTACCTGGCATTCCGGGTTGCCTTGGACGCTTGGAGCTGAAGAATGGACTTGAACAGATCAAAAATGGTGCTGTTATCGGTTCAATCTCCCATATAGAGACTCGGTTGATCCTCTCTCCAGCAGTCGACTCATCCCACCCAACCTAATCAAGGTTGTTAATGTGTCAGTTGAATAAAATTCCAGAAGCAAAGAGAAAACTATAGACCAACCACTCCACTTTTTCTACCTGCAAATTCCGCCACTGAGAGTTCTTCCACCTCACTGGATCTAGATCACTAATGCCAGTAATTGTGCCCATATACCTTCTAGTTCCCGATTCTTCTGTCTCAAACATCATGCGAAACCTCATGCCAAGAGATATTTGACTGCTATAAGTTGCTTTGTAGTACTTTGCTAAAGGAATTACAAATTCAGAAGGACCAGCCCTGTTCATATTAGAGGTTAGAGTGTAAGTATCATTATAGACAGAAGTTATCAATATCATTAAGGAATATGTAGCTCTTTACATAATTGATGCATAGATGTAAACAAAAATAAGTCCACTGACCTTGGGTTATAGAACACAGTGAAAGGACTGTTGTTTGCAGCTGCATGTGCTGCTGCTGCTAGGATACCAATATGCATACTATCACTTGACAACACTGATGACGATAAGTTGGTAGGCTGCCTGTTTGCCTTTCTAATTCCTAGTAGAAACTGGTGTTTTTCATCCCTATTGACAAAGTTTAAAGAGTGTCAAGTAAGATTGAAAACAAAAACAAAAAAGTAGGTTCTTTCGAAGCCTAAACATTCTTTATGTTTTACCACGAAATGTACTTGGCTATCCGTTAGTCGATGGGGATATAACTTATACTACAATTGCTATTGTCATACCTAATAAACAAGACCGAGTCACCTGCAAACAGCCTTTTTCCACTCACGACTAGGCTCCACCCTGTTGTTAATAAATGTCGTTTGGGTTGCCCTGAATGATGAGAGATAGGTGAGAAACTGGAAAGATGCACAATTGTCATTCATCTTTGCTCTAGCTCATGAACCCACATATAACTGCCAAATAAACTTACCTCGATAAACATGTCGAAAAGTCCATATATTATCATGCAAGTCCCTAGCCACAAGTTCTTGAGCAGGTGGTTGCAGAGAGTAATCCTGATAAAAAAAAACAAGCAGTGTGTCACAAATAAGATAGAAAAACAACAACTCGAAGCTCTAACTAGAAAATTTTGCAAGATCTTACCAGAGGAGGGAATATTTTCTCAGCTGCACGCCGAGGTACAGAGAAACCACCATGAGTGCTTGTATCACTTGCCGTCAAGGTTTTGCAAAAAAATTCTGGCTGTGGTTTATTTGCTTTCATAGACAAATCTGACCTCAATAAGGCCTCTTTGTCAAACTGCACACAAAGACGTTCACGCTAAGTTCTAAATTTAACTAGAACACGCTATACTTGATAAAATGAGAGAAGAAACACCAAAATGAAACCAAAAAGAGAAGCTAGTAAAGAACCATACTGAAGGAACTGGTTGTAGAGTCATTTGAGCATACACTTCATCTGTTTCAGGATCAGCCTAAATAACACAAAAGACAATATATTAACGTAGAACAACAAATACATTAACGTAGAACAGTTTTTATCAAAACAAAACAATTCTGAGCTTTACATACATGAAGGGTAACATTGTGCAGAAGACAAATTAACTTTGACGGAAGGTTTGGATAGTTTGGAATTTGGGCTTCCACATCCTTCTTGATAGATGCAGCAACCTGAAAATATACATGCATTAGTAAACAACAAATTATCAGGAGAGTTTGCTTTATTGATCGAGAACGAATCTTTACAGTTATAAGCATATAGCCAATGTTGCACTGGCTAACTACCCGAGCAAGACAAACTCCGTTCTAGAACTGATAACTCAAACAATCTTTTACTAAATAGAAAAGAAACAGCTGATTAACCATTTCACCATAGAAAAACTCAGAGTCCCACAGCAATAAACATAGAAGCAACACATCTAGGCGGAACATAGCAAAAAAGATATAAACCACGAATAACTAGCAGAAAGATTGACTCGAACGATACAACAATTACCACTAGTAAAATCAACAGTAACAACCACGATGTTACCCATACATGTCACTGAATTAGGCTACACCCCCCTCCCCCAACACTCTGCAGCAATATACCGGTACACCATACTGGCTCATGTTAATACACAGCCACAAAGATGTATAAACAACTACACACAACCTGTAAACACGAAAGTAAAAAGGGTAAAATGAAAAAGACCTGTTCACTGTGGCCTTGAGGAAAGTAGACAACATGCGTCCCAGCAACAGGCAAGTTCACCAGAGGCCCGGCGCAAGCTTGCCATAGCTCTGGATTTATGCTCTTCTTCTCTCCTGCTAACACAAACCCCTCACCAGTCAATTCACAGCAGTTCATTAGAGCTATAATAGCCTTTGTTCTCAAGAAAATCAAGCACATATACTATATTTATATATACACATCAACAATACAGACCTTTTTTCAACTCAATATAGTTAAACATGTTGTAGTTGGTAAATTACCAATCCACATTAATCCCCTACCTTACAGCCAGAACTTTTAGTTTATGAGTTCCGAATCACAATATGTTCTTACTTACTAGGTTCTGGATCGATTATTTATACATATTAAATTACTTTTTACTGAGTTCTATCGAACCCGTAGCTTGAATCTAGCTCCACCCCAGAACCTCACAATCACAAAACAACTTCAGCTTGCAAAAGAGAAAAAAGGGTTTTGAAAAAAGAGATCTTTTTTATAATTCTTGCTAGATTAAAAAGCTATGATAAAGTGATTTTTTTTCTCTCCTCTTTTAAGTATCATATTTTCCTGGAAAATCCATTGAAGAAAATTTTCCAATTTGACTAATACCTCAACCCCACGTGTAAACATTTTCTACTCATAACTTTCTTGTCATTGGAGGAAAAAAAGAAATAAAACAGAAAGGGAAATCAAATTTTCCTGGAAAAATCCTAGATAAGAAAATTCTAAAAAGGGAATAAAAGACAAAGAACCAAAAGAAAAAAAAAGCTTGTCTTTTTATCTTATAATATGCATAAAAGATAAAGAAATTGACCTTCTGGATTAACATTGCCACCACCGGCACCATTTCCCGGCGTCTTCATTTTCCCTTATTCCGGCAAGCTGAAACAGAGCACCCACAACTTAAAAACCTACCGGAGATTCATCGGAGTTACAGAACTCAAAATGGATCAAACAGTATACTAACTCTTCTTCCTTTACATCCCTGAGGTTAAGCACAGCTGTAAATGGATTCCGGTGACCAGAATAATATTATTCCGGTAAAAGGGTGGCCGGAAAAAGAGAAAAGTTGTAATCTTTTTGATGTTTGGAGTAAGAAAAAAGTGAAGAGGGGGACAAAGAAGTTTTGGAAAAAGGAAGAGATGTTGAGTATTAGAGAGACCAAATGCTGCAATTTTTACTTTATAAATTGCCCCCTTTTCTACACTACATCTCCCAGACACAATGTCTTCTTTCCTCTGTAATAATAATAAAACTCTGCTACTGTATAATTTTTTCTCTTTTTCTCTTTCACCAAACAAACCTTTTTCAGTACATTTTATATGTATATTTGTATTTGTTTTTGTTTTTCTTGTGATACAAAGCAAAGCAGGTTTTTTCTAGTCCTGTAATAATCAATTATATGTCTCTGTTTTATATTGTCTCTATCTATCTATCTCTCTCTCTCTCTGACTCTCTCTATCTCATGTATGTATGTTTACTGAGGTGCCCACACAAAGTTGACCATTCACCTCAAAGAATGGCCAACTTGTACTACTTTATTTCTCTCTTTTTACACCTTTTTTTTAACCTTCTTGGGATAAGAGAATATAGTTTTCTTAACATTTTTTGACATGGATCAATAAATAGAGGTTTCTGAATTTGAAGTTTACGAATTTTTAAATTAGTATCGAGTTCAACTTATTTTATTTACTAGCTTTGTAAATATATATTCAGAGTTAATATTAGGAATGACAATGGAGCGGAACGGATTTAAGGCTATGTGGGGTGGGGCGGTTTTAAGATTGTGCGATGCGGGTGGAATGTGGGGTGGTTTTATGGTTGTGCGGCGCGGGTGAGATGTGGAGCGGGTTGAAGTGAGTTTTAAAAAAAAACTAATGCAGGGTGGGGCGGATTGTGAGTCTATGCAGTTTTATGCGGGTTCAAATTTAATTTTAATTTTTTACATGTTATAAGAGTGATAGAGCAATATTTATTAATATAATTTCTTTAAAGTTACTAAAATATTCAAGATAGTAAATGAAAATGGTTCAATAAAAACTAATATGATTTTTTACATACTTTCAAATTGACCTTTAAAAAATAAAATTTTTAAGTTATTATCTATTAAACTAATACAACTTAATGAGAAAATGAATTTATTTTTATGAATTTTATATTTAGTATCAAATTTAATTAAAAAAGATAAATATTAAAAAAATTATGGAGGGCGGATTCATGCGGAGTGAGATGGAATGGATATGAAAAAAGTTATTATACGGAGAAGGTTAAGCTCAACCCGCCACATCCACCCCATTGCCATCTCTAGTTAATATTTATTTTTTTGTGAGTTTATCATATTTTGATGGGTTTTTTTTTTACTTTTCTAAACAATTATTAAGATATACTTCGATGCTAAAATAATTAAAAATATATTTTTAATTGGTATTAAGCGTAGGTAGGACAATTCAACATCGAGACAGAGGCCTAGCTAGGTAAAGTCGTTTTGAACTTCTTTAGTGAAAATTTTAGTTTCGCAACGAGATGTGTTTACAGAAGAAATGATAGTTTAGATATGAAATACATGAAAAAAAAATGATAGTTTATATAAATAAATTAAAATAATTGATAGTTGAAGAATAAAATTCACAAAAATATATTAATTTCAACATATATTTTACTATTAATTCAAATATTAACAAATAAATATTACTATACTTTTCTTTATAAAAACATAACATCTAAGTCCATTTAAATTTGTTTTAACTCCGCCTCTATCACAAAGAATCTAGTAAATTTTGAAAATCAAAATTACCATTTTTATATTTATTAGGTTCTTGGAAACATATGTACCGTTATTATGTACCACGTATTACTCTATATCATGATATGGACCTCTTTTCTAAGAAGATTGGAAGTTTATTGATGTAGAACTTAGATGATTAAGAAAATAAGCTTGTGTCCTTTTTAAAAAAAATGGAGATTTTTTAAAAAAAGAAGAAGATAATAATAATTATTATTACATCAAATAATATATGTATAAACTTTTTACGTCTTTTTAATGTGTGATGGTAGAATTTTAAGCATTATTGAAAAGTTTTTAGTATACATCATTAATGTTATTTAAATATTATGCTTTGTCTTGTTTCCTTTTATACAAAAAAAAAATCATTATACTTTGTATTTCTCATAGAAATTTATTGAATGTGTATATAATATTAATTCAAAATTCATAACTTAAAAAAAATAAAATTCAAATTCATAATTTTAAATCTTATTTCCACTTCTAATTAATTACTAAATAAATGTCATATAACTTAAATTAAGTCCATCATTGCGGCATTCTTGACTAGATGATTTGCTGCGGCATTTGATTATTTAAAAATCAGGGACGGGTTAGTTACGGATTCAATAAAATTAATAATTTAAAATAAATTTTATATTATATTTTAAAAAATATTTAATATATATAAATATCTATTTTAAATCCAATTCACTGTCACGATTAAATTTAGAATTTATAAATTTAAAATCGTCATTTTAGTTTAATCTAAAAATAGATTTTAGTGGAGATTGCCCTATTTTATGCATCAAGCATGTGCACTTATTTTTTAATAAACAAATTGGAGTAGCTTCTTGAAGTCCAAAGAAGTTTCTTATTGGTACATAAAAAAAATATTATTTTAATCTTATCCAAATTTAAAAGGGATTATTTTAATAAAATCATTCATAGTGACTTCAATTATCGGCATTTTGTAGGAGTGGACCTAGAAATTTAAAAAATAATTTTATGTCAAGAAAAGTTAATAAGTTATATGTATATACAATATATTTTTATTTTATTTACATAATATAATTTTTCAATAAAAAAAATTCAATTTTCCTTCCTCTCAAATTTACTCGTCAAAAACATCATGAAAGATAGGAGAATTTTACAAGTAATTAACAATAATGTTCTTCTGCTTAATGTGATTTAACAGAAATAAGTGAAATTAAATATTTTATTTTCAATCTTTTTAGTTCAATCTATTAAAAGTAGAGTACATAAATATCCATTCCACATATGTCATAAAGAATCTCAAAGATCTATTAAAGTGCCAAAATCCGGAAATTTCAGAAAATACGTACAGTATTTATATGTCACAACCCATAAAACCAAGTTACACATTTTTCGATATAAAACATAAACGTGTCATTTAATTTGAATTAATTGATATTTATGTATCATTCAAATTTGTATAAAATTAAATAGATGCATGTATTCTATGTGATATTTTGCATGATAATTCACGTGTATTATATCACGTATAATATGTATATCTACTTATTTAATTTTATACAAATTTAAGTATCTGATTATTTATACACATCCAAATTTAAAGAACATATAGATCGTTGATACAAAATTAAAAAAAAAACTCACATTTATATATTATGCTATTTTTAATATCTAATTCATGACTGCCCGTACAGCTTCCTATGTATCATAAAGTACCATACTTCATGAATTATTTTTATGTCCTAAATTAAGATCAATAATGGTAGTATACTTGAGGTATAGTAGTTATAAAATATTCGACTCCTCATTAAATACAGTCCTAGTAATAAGCTGGATTACATTATTAAAAACCATACAATAATTGTAAAGTTATTCTATGTCTATTGTCAAAAAATACAGAGTAGACAATAATTGTAGCATCCCCTTTTTCCGGTAATAATTTTTTTTTAAAAATAATACACAGTTAGACTATGAGTTAATTTGGTTCGAAAATAAATTACATATACTGGAATTAGTTATTCTAGCATTATCTTTTTATTAATGGTATGATTTGTTATATTAAAAATAGCATCAAATATATAATTTTCAATAAGAAATTATTTGCTTACTAAAAAAGAATCACCTTATTTCGTAGGAAAAGGGTTTGATGAATTTCAGGATATTTCTATGATTTTTATTATTTTATCCTAAAATAATTAAATTTTATATTATTACTCAATTATCTGTCCGGAATAACTTAATCTGAAACTAATTAGTATTAATTTTGATATAACATTATTCCGGAATTAATAATCAAACAAAGAATAAAGTAGCATTAAATTTTTATCGAGTATTATCTTTGTTTGTCCATCATACCAGACAATCTCTAACACCTTGTTTGGATGGTTGTTAACCATTGTATTATATTGCTAGTTTAATACAATATTTATTTTGATTATTACTTTAATTTTATTGTATCATAGTGTTTAACTCTATTGTACGACAAAAATATATCGATTTGATGTGATCGTGCCGTTCCTTTGATTTTTTTAAAATCATTTTATTATTTTTATTATTTAATAATTATATTTTATCATTTATCTATATTTTCATAATAGCTCTGCCTTGTACTATACTTTTTTTGTAGGTTTATAATTCAAATTATGGATTTTTGATATTATGCAATATCAGAGAATGATACAATCTATCCAAACATTGTATTCATTATAACAATAAATCATCATACAATACAACACAATGCAATATAATATGATATATTACAAAACAATGCATAACAACCATCCAAACAAAGTGTAAGTGAGTAAATTGTGGTTCTGAATTTATAGCGGGAGATTTACTTTTCTATCAATGAGGCTTCTTCAAATTTCAATTAAATATCTTAATTTGAGATTTGAATACGAAAAAATAAATCTTATTACTGAGTGCTACTTTTTTAAATAGATCTATATTTGTCTGAGCTCTAAGACAAATATCAAATATCATATAGAAAAAATATTTTTTAAAAAGAAAAAAATTGAGCTTTTAACATCTAAAATGTACTACTATTTTTCCCCCCCCAACAGAATGTAAAATGCACCAACTCAAATTTTAAATAATTAGACTAAAATATTACTGTCTAAATAAAGTTGAAATCATGACAAATGCTTGTCATGTGAGACATGTTAATTAGTTGGCATGCGCACTGTAAGGAAAAAAGTTAATTTTACCATACATTTATTAATGTTTATTAATCCATCTCAATTCTTTATTTTTTTCTCTCTCTAATTTTGATTATTAAATAAATACACCATAGTCCAAAGGTTGGACCCACACACATATTAGACTAATTTATAGTTCCCTATTTAAAAAAAATAAGGTATACCTTTTTATTTATCTTGGCAAGAAGCCAAAATATCAATCTACCAAGTAAGCAATTAAATTGGATGTATAAAAGTTATGAAGAGAGAATTAGTCGATTAAAAATTATCATATTAAAAAAATAAAAGTTATGAAAATGAAGATATTTAGAAGAGTGTGTACAATTAGAAAAGATATAGAAAGCTAAATTGAAATGGTTCGAACATGATAAGTAATAATTTACATCTACAACATGTAAGAAAAATAAATTTTAAATAAATATATAGAATTTATATGTCTAGCATCTACTTAAATTGTGAGAATATAAAATTTTCTTTTATTAAATTAAAAGAATTATCTATTATGATTTTTACAATTAAAAAAATCATTTGAACAATGTATTGGAATTTGGACTGCCGTAAAGTAAGCTTGGTCGGTAATATCAAATATGAATAGACTTGGAGGGAAACTTTGATTGGAAAAAATGGTCAAATCTCACTTATCACATTACTAATTGAATAGTTTTCACTTTTTTTTTGACTAATATCTAAAATTATTTCTCCAAATAACTTTATTATTTTAAAGAAATTAACCTATATTGATCTAAACACTAATACTTACTTTACGCTCTTAAATTTTTAGTTTGAAAAACAATAAATCTTTTGATGTTTAATTTATGCTAGAAATTAATTAAGTTTTTGCATGTATTTAAAAAATGTAAGAAATGACTCTCAATTAGTATGAACCAATGTTTTCAAAAACGTTTGTGGGACGAGTCCTCGGGCGAGTTTCAAGGAGGGCGTAGGCGCAAGTTGAAGACGTAAATTCATAGGGCGTAAGTCCTAGAATTTGAGGTGTAAGTCTAAAGCATAAAAACGTAAGTCCGGGACGTAAAGACGTACGCTCGGGCGTTATTTTTTTAGTTTTTGAATCGTTTTACTTTAAATCATATTTTAAAAATTATTGGTGTAATGGTATTTTTCAGATAGTACTTATAATACTTTTTTTCTTCATTATTGGTTATTAATATCTTTCTTAAATAAAAATCATAATATTTTTTTTCTATGTATTATAGGTTATTTATCAAAAATTATTTGTAAAATCATTGAAAGTTTTACTTTTGCTTATTTTCTTAGTAATAAAATTATAAAATTGAATATACATGAGACTACGCCTTGTAGATCCATTAGACTTACACCCTCTGTCTCAGGGCTTACGCCTCACCCTGTACTGTAGTCTGCATAGAACGCATCGCCTCACGCCCCCGCCTTTTAAAATACTTGTATGAACTATACATAACATCAACTTTTAAAACTGTTTTAAAAGGTAAAGCAATAGTATTGTTTTAGAAATTAAAATTTCTTACGTCCCATTTTAGTCCTTTGGTATTTTCTTTTGATTTTCAAAACATCATTTTGTTTCCTTGAATTTTTATTATAGAGCTTCATTGTTTACGCATAAATTGATACAATTAAATTTGTAAATATGGTTTAAGAATACATGGATTGGGATGATCAAAATGTAAGTGGTTTGTATAGTGTAATTTGTTTAATCTCAATATGAAAGGACAAAGAAATAATAATAAATAAAGGATAGAATTGAATGGAAACAACAAAGTGTTGGCGTTTGATAGTCAGTGAAGAAACAAGCTATTTATGTATTAATTTTGTATAACTTACATGCGTTTGAGAGGTAGATAGAAAATATGTTATTCATGCATAAAATTAATATGACATTTGATTGATAATTTAGAAACTCACATAACTAATATATGTATAAGTTAGGAAGGTTTTTTATTTATTATTTTATGTAGGATGAAATGTGAAATTAATACATATATAACTAATTCATATATAAATAATGCATGCATAAAATAATACATAAATTTACTTATAATTAATCTTTATATTAATAATATCTCCAAAACTCTAACCAACTACTCAACGACCCAAACGTTTTTTTTTGCATAGGATCGAGCTTTAAAACATAAAGAAGAAAAATAAACTACAATTAAAAGTTTATTATTTAATTAATATACTATATATACAGATTGATACATGTCATTGAGACCCAAAAAAAATTGGTATCTTTTTGCAAACTAATATCATCTGTCTCTTAATTTGTAAGATCTAAATTATCGTTAATTTATTCTTCTTTGCCAACTATGTGTCAAGCTTTAACAATTATTCATACTTCTTAAAATATTATATTTGTAAGTTCAGGGATTCTACGAAATTATCGTCGATTGGACAATATTTGGATTAAAAAAAAATGAATTATTCATTTTTAAAAGTTTGTGGAAGTTGAAAATGTAATTTGACTAATTTTTATTTTTTTCATTTTAAGATTTGTGAGTCTTTGTCGGATGCTTATTGGACTCCATTGTCAAATAATCCTAGAAGAATCAATTAGACATTTTTCAATATTTTCATGTTTGGTTGACTTAAAATATTTTGGAAAATATTTTTCAAATCATCTTATTTTTCTCAAATTTAAGAAAAACGACTTACCTCCAAAAAGTAAAGAAAACATTTTTCAAAACTCTTTCTCAATCTCACACCTTAACTTTCCACCATAACTCAAGTTTCGGGGTACCAATTTTCGATAAGAATCAAGGATCAAACTCTTGATTCTCGACTCAGGACGCGATTTCTGATTTTGATTCAAGACCTAACTCTCGAGTCCCAGATCGAGTCGGGGTCAAATCTTGTTTTGAGTGTCAAATTTTGAATCAAAATTTGAGATCGAATCTCGGATCGGTTATCGAGGTCAGAGTGCCAAGTCAGGTGACAGAGTTGGATTTTAGGTCGAGATTCAAGGTTAGAAACCATATCAAATGTCTGGTTCGGTCCTGAATCGACCATCGAGGTCAAGGGTCGAGGCTGAGTGTCACGGTCAAAGTCACATTCTTATTTGAATCTCGAGTTAAGATTGTAGGTCGAATTTTAGGTCGGATCTCAGTTCGGATAGCAAGTTGGATCCTGAATCGATCATCGTTATTAGATCCAATTTCAGAAGGTGTGTTTTGAGTTTGGTCCCGAGTCGTGTCCCAATTCTGATGTCGGGTCTCGATTTAGGTGTGGGGTCATGAATCAGATGTCGGGGTTAGATCAAGTTTGAGAACTCAAATGTGGGGGTCGGGTTCAGTTTCAGAAATTAGGGTCGAATTTTTATTTGAGAGTCGAGACAGGGTCGCGAGTTAGGGTTAGGTTCGATGATAGAGTTGGGTCTAGGTTTGGATATCGGGGTCGGGTCTCAGTTCGAGTGTTGGATCTTGATTCAGGTTTTAGGGTCAAAACAGGGTTTTGGAAGTCGGGTCCTGGATTGAGTGTTGGAGTCAGATCTCGAGTTCAACAGTTGATTCATGGGTTGAGTTTAGGCCCTGGTTGGGAGTCTGAATTAGGTCCCGATTTGAAAGTCGAGACCTGGATAAAAAATTGGGATCAAATTGCGGGTCTCGACATGGAATGTCGGAGTTGAATCATGAATCGTAGATCCGGGTCGGGTCTCGATTTAGGTGTTGAGGTCGGGTATTAGGTTTTGGTTCAGGTGTCGTGATCGGATCAAGGTTCGGGAGTCGAGTCTAAGTCGAATGTCGGGGTCGAATGTCGAGTTTGAAAGTCAAGTCATGGGTCAAAGTAGGGTCCCAAGTTGGATGTCAGAATTGGTTCCTAGATTAATTATCAAGGTTGGATGTGGGTATCGGGGTTAGGGTCTGGTCTAGTTCAAATGTCGGGTCTCAGGTCGATAGTCGAAATTAGGTCCCTAATTGGGTGTCGGGGTCGGATCTCAAATCAATCATCGGCGTCATGTCCAGATTCATGTGTTAGATTTGGGGTCAGATTCTAGTTCGAATGTTAGATCCCGGGTCGGGAGTTGGAGTCAAGTCCTAGGTTAGGTCTCGGGGTCGTGTTCTGGTTAGGAGTAAACATTTTCTAGCCACTAACCATATACGTATAAAAAAATCTAAAAGCCAACACCATTTTTTCAAATAAAATTTAATATTTTTCGCCAATTATTTTTTTACATATCATCATTGTTGTATGTAAACAAATTTGTGACAAAAATAACTCCGCCAAAAATAATTGGTTTGGGTAAACTTAATTTAATAATATTGTGACCCGAGTCCCAACTGACTCTATATGGATGGGATATATTTATAAAAAAATACATTATTTTATCAATATTGCAACACTAAAAGTTGACAACTTCATCATCTAAATCATTCTGATGATATCTTGTTACGTTTCAAGAAAATTTGTTGAAGCAATCATGGATCATTTCATTTCATATTAAAAAAATCTTATACAATTCAACGTAAATTGGTAAAAGTATCACTAAACAATTCAAAAATAATGTTACTAATTAATTTTAATAATCTCAAACCAACTCAAAACGAAAAATATATATTTGATGAGCATCAATTCATATGCTTGATTGTTGAAAAATATTTAATATATAGTACACCAAATATGGTTTAAGTACCTCACACCAGAGTCACATGCAATTGTAGGAAATAAACCCAACAGAAACATTATTTTCACGGAAAAAATAATTGTTTTATATATAAAAATAAATAAATGAGGAATATGGTTTAGGTACATTTTTTTGGAGAAATAAATTTAATATAAAGATGCATTATTTAATTATATATTAAATCATACCTCAACTTTATCAAGGAAATTCACAATCGATACCCTTCTGCTACAGTGTAATAGCCTGCAAACAATATATGAGAGATAAACACATAAGACAAATCCCGTATCATGAATTCGACCAAAAAAAAAGAGAAATTTCAAACCTAATAACCTACTTAAACCAACTCAATCTCCCTTATGGGTGCATAGCTCAATTTCATATAATCATAACCTAATAATTTTATTTATTTAATTATTTTTGTCGTGTTCATATAAATATTTCTTCATGATCCTCAAATCATAACGAAATGAATTTCTTTATTTATCATCATGTGCTTTTGAATCTGTCGAAACAAAATAAAGTAAAATAAATTTTCAGTCCATACTTTTTAAACCAAAAATTATATATCTTTCCATTTCATATTGGTACCTGTTAATTTTTCTTTAGGGGAAATTGTCGTATTCCATTTAATAATAATGGTTTTGATTAATTAGGTGTAAATCAAGTAAGAAAATAATGAAAAAAATAGGAGGACAAAAGTACAGGTCAGAAAATAAATGAAAAATAAGTCACAAGTGATAAAAACAAAATGCAATAATACATATCAAAGATTAGATAAAAATAAATTGTACGTCATTGTTCTCATTTTTTGAACTAAACAATTAATTAAGAGACTTGAAATAGGCCTATCATTTTGTTGCATTCTTAAGTAGCAAAGTGAAAAAACCTGTCCCTAAATTACAATACAACATTAAACTTCATATAGCATACAATTATTCTAGTTGTTATGTCCGTTTCAATTTGTTTGATTTATTTTGGTTCGATATAAAATTTTAAAAATTAAATTTATAATCTTAAATTAAAGATATGATAAATGTATCAAGATGTGTTGTAATTTTGTGATCTTACATATGTCACGTGAAAAGTTGAAAGTAAAGAGTTGTTAAAAAGCGAATGAGTCAATATTATCGTTTAAACAGACTAAAGTGAAAATATGTCAAACAAATTGAAAGGAAGGAAGTATATATTAAAATTCATAGCATACAAATTTTACCCAGCCTTCTAAATTTGGAAAAATAATTTTATCACTTTAATATAAATAGTGTAGTAAAATAATCTAAGGATTGGATAATTATCTTAAATAAAAATGAGATAAAGTTAATTCTAAAATTATTATCTTTAGCTCACGTACGTACCAAATGATCCTTTAGTTCATCATCTTTTACTAGGTTCTTTGAAGATAATATTACCCTAAAATAATTTACTCATAATCTCAACAATCAAGACATCTTCATTATAATATCGACGATCCAACAAAAATGCAATTTCATTAAATTGTCATTTATTGATCTCATCTTTTTCAAAATAAATCTTCTTTGATGCACAAGAATATACGGAGCTCCTCATGTTTAGTAACACAAGCAATGTAATTTTTTTTATCGATATTATTATCAGTATTCGATATATTGAGTCATTTATAACATTATTATATCCTTCTTATTTATTGCGGATTAATTATTTATATAATTATCAGCACAAAATCTATATTTATAAAATTATAATATATAGTACGAAATCTACTTTGAGTAGAATCTAGAAAACTTACTTTCATACGAATTTGATTACAAAGTTTGTTCAAATTTAGAGAGAGAATCGATGTGGGAAATTTTCTGTATTATTCATCATACTGTATAAGTAAACTAGTTATCCTATATATACATGTTAATGGTGTTGTAGCTCTAACCGACTTATCTGACTGCTAAATAATTGCTATAACAAACTAGCTAACAAACAAAAAACTAACTGATTAATAGAAAGCAACTAACTAATGCCAGAGTTGGCTTACATAATTAAATGGCAGCTAACTACTAATCAGCTAATTACAAATCTAAGTTCCAATACTCCCCCTCAAGATGGATGTACTCAAGACATTCAGAACTCCAGGCTTGGCTAATAGAAAGTCATGTTGAGATCTCCCAAGTGCCTTAGTAAGAAGATCAACCTGATGATCCTTTGTGTTAATGTAGCTAGTCTTGATCAACCCTTTTTGTATTTTTTCTCGAATAAAATGACAGTCGATTTTGATATGCTTAGTCCTCTCATGGAAGACTGAATTAGCAGCAATCTGAATGGCTGCCTTGTTGTCACAATGTATGATAGTTGAAGGATGTAAAAGAACCTCTAACTCCTGAAACAAACTGGTAACCCATACCACCTCTGTAGTCAAAGTAGCTAAGCTCATATACTCAGCCTCAACATAGCTTCTAGACACAGTACTTTATTTCTTAGATTTCCAAGAGATCAATGAGTCTCCAAATTTCAACAAGTAACCAATAACAGACTTCCTGGTGCTCAAGCAGGCAGCCCAATCTGCATCACAAAAACCAGTCAACTTTGGATCTTTGTGTGAGCTCATAAGTAAGCCTAACCCTGGACACCCTTTAATGTACTTGATAACTCGCAATGATGCATGCCAATGGGACTGTTTAGGCTGTTGCATGTACTGATTCAATGTCTGGATAGCAAAACAATATTAGGTCTAGTGTTGGTCAAATAAAGTAACTTACCAACCATTATTTGGTATTTTCCAACATCAGGAAATAATGGATCAAGGTTGCTGTGTTCATATGCTACTGAGGTAAGTTTCACATTACACTTCAAAGGGATAGAAACTGGTTGTCCTCCTGCAAGACCAGCTTCAGAAATCAACTCAAGTGCGTATTTTCTCTGGTTCATTACTATTTCATTAGATGATCTACAAAATTCAATTCCTTTGAAGTATCTCAACTCTCCTAGATCCTTGATCTTGAAATGATTGTGTAGTACTTATTTGGTTGCCTGGACCAATACTGGATCACTACCTGTAATCAACAGGTCATCAACATATATCGAAACTATGACTAATCATGCAACACTCCTCTTTGTGAATAATGAGTAATCCAAGTGACTGACTGTATCCAGAGCTACATAAGGCATTTGTTAATTTGACATTCCATTGTCTGGAAGCTTGTTTAAGTCCATATTAAGACTTGACAAGCTTGCAAACATGAGACTGGTCTGCACTTGTAAACCCTTTAGGCAATTTCATATAAACTTCTTCAAACAAATCATCTTGCAAGAAGGCATTAAACACATCCATTTGAAATATAGGCCAATTCTCCACTGCAACCAGGGCAATAATGGCTCTCACAATAACCATCTTAACAACTGGAGCAAAAGTCTCCTGATAATCAATACCTTCAGTTTGACTATAACCCTTAGCAATAAGCCTTGCCTTGAATCTATCAACTTGACCATTTGCCTTATACTTGAGCTTAAACACCCACTTACAACCAATGACATATATCTTATCAGGTAGCTTCATGATCTGCTATGTGCCATTATCCACTAATGTTTTAATCTCTTGCTGCATTGCTTCTACCCATCTAGGGTCTTTGACAGCCTCCTCAAAGCATTTAGGTTCAATTTCTGCAGAAAAGTTACTAAGAAAACTTTGATAACTAGTGGGTAGATGATCATATGCAATGTAATTGGCCATAGAATATGGATGGTCAGTGACATTGGTAACATAATCTTTTAACCAAATTGGAGGATTAACAGCTCTGGTAGAGTGTCTTGTTCTTAGCTCATCTGGTGGAAGGTCTACATTGTCTAATGCATCTTCAAAGAAAATATTAGAAAAAGCAAGTTTTGTTGTATCTCCTAATTCATTGTCAATATTGGCTTCAAAATTGTTGACTAAAACTGGTTCAACAAGTTCTGAATGTTCTACAGCATCATGAGTGCCATCTGTTTTGTTCCATCTGGTTATGAAATAATGGCACATGTTGACTTTGCTTCTGTGCAGCAAATGGATACACTTCCTCCTTGAATATAACATTCCTGCTTACCAACAACTTTCTCTGGCTCAAACTGTAGACTACATAGCCTTTCTGTGTGGCAGAATAACCCATGAATACACTAGCATCAGCTCTGGCTGAAAACTTATAAATCTTGACAAGTTTAGTAGCATAGCAAAGACAACCAACTGTTCTCAAATGACTAAGATCAGGATGTACCCTATGAAATATAACATAAGGTGATTGTCCCTTCAACCTATTTATCAAGTAAACTGCTACCAATACATATTCTCCCCAAAATCTGATTGGCATAGACCCTTTGAATCTTATGGCCCTTGCCATTTCAAGAATATGTTTGTGCTTTCTTTCAACCACCTCATTCTGCTGGGGTGTGTGTAGACAACTACTTTCATGAATGATTTCCAAGTCTTCAAATAAAGCTTTACATTCTTTATTAAAAAATTCAGTCTCATTATCTGATATGATTTTCTTAACAAAAGTGTTAAATTGATTTTGAACCATAATGAAGAAACATTTCAAAATGTGGGAAATATCACATTTGAATTTCATAAGAAATAGCCAAGTCATACTTGAATAGTCATCAACAATGGTTAAGAAAAATCTATAACCAGCATGAGTAGGATACTTGTATGGTCCCCATACATCTAAATGAATCAATTCAAAAATTGATCTAGTACTAGACATGCTTGAAGGAAATGACTGCCTAGTTTGATTAGCAAGAGGGCAAACTGGGAAATTATTACAAGCCTCCACATCGGTGACATTATTAAGCAAAGATAGATGTTTCAGCACCGTCATGGAAGGATGTCCCAGTCTATATGCCAATTGATCCCTTCTGAATTCATAAGCACTTTGTTTACCAAGATATTTTGTTCATCGTGTGTAACCCTCTCTTGAAAATGATTGGGAGGATAGTAGAGACCATTCCTCTCTTTACTAATCCCCTTCACTCTTCCATTTGAGAGGTCCTGAAAAACACAAAACTCAGGGAAAAATTCACAAAATAATTTAATTGCCTAGTTAATTGGGATACTGACAATAAGTCAAACTTAAAGTCAAGAACTACTAACATATTGTTCACTGTATCACCAATTAGCAACCTACAACTATCAATTTGAGTAACTAAAGTTGTCTGACCATTTAGCAGATGAACTTGTCTGTTTAATCTTTTAACAGAAATCGGGGATTCAACTGGTTTCCTATTTTAGGTGTCATATGACATGTTGCTCCAAAATCAATTATCCCCTCTTCATTAGTATGGGACATTTCAATACAACCCTTTCTTTTATTGTCATGTACTGGTAAAACAGGAATAGAAGTACCTGCAGAATTTGCCATGTATTTCAATGAGTTCTCCTATCAATCATGTGCAGAATCTTGTTGTATTGATCAGAAGTGAAAGTTGGTTGTGTTGCCAGCTGACTTCCAACACCTTTTCCCATCATTGTGTTTGTGTCTGAATTCCCAGGAATGCTATTTGTAGCTTGTCACGTGTGTAGAGGTTCGAAATCATTTGTAGCATGATCATTAATGTAGGCATGGTTGGCTATTCTTTTGCCTGTATTAGTCACACTTGGTCCTGGCCCAAACTTCTTCTTAAATTTCCAATCGGTTGGATATCCAATCAATCGAAAATATATATATATTTGGTATGACCATGTAGTTTGCAATAGTCACACACTAAATGCCAATTTTTCTTCTGTTTAAAATTGGTGTTGTTGCCATTGTTTCTTGTCCCTGTTTGTGCATAATTCCCTTTTCCAGTGTACATTGCCATAGGATCATAAGAATTACATGCATTTTTTTCTTTATCACTTCCCTTTCCGGCATACAATGCCATGGAATCATGAATATCACTACCAATTCTAGATTCAGTCATCATACGCTGGCTCTCATCAGAGGTTATCATATCATAGGCTTTATTCACATTGAGCAAGGGATTCATCATTAAAATTTGGCTTCGTGCATGACTATACACCTCATTAAGTCCCATTAAAAAGGCAAACATGCATAGAAATTACATATGATCAATATAAACTCTCGACTTATCACAACTACAAGCATGAAGAGGCACTAAAGCCTCACATTCATCCTACAACAGACGTAATTTAGTGAAATAGCCTAAAACTGGCAAATTACCTTGATAAAGTGTACAAATCTCTCAATTAAGCTGATAACTTCTAGATCCATCAATTTTGTTGAAGCATTCATTCAAATCTCCCCATACCATCGCTGCATCTGATGCATATACGATTTCACTCAACAGTTCCTTCGAGACAGTGTTCATAATCCAAGCCAGGACGAAGGCATTGCACTTCTCCCACTGTTCCTCCAACTCAGGCTTATAATCAGATTTACGACATGTTCCAAGAACAAAACCTAACTTGCTTTTTGCACGCAAATTGATCATTAATGATCTACTCCATAGCGATTAATTTTCAGTTCCAGTGAGTTGGAACTGAAGTCAGTACACTACCTGGAGTGTCTGATGTATGAAGGTATATCAGTTGAAACTCCAGAAATCTCGACTGTAACTCCTGATGTCGATCCCATCATCTTCAAGCTCGATTAATGGCGAAATCTTCGAAAGGAAAATAAAATTATAGTTTTTGAATATGATCTTCGTAGACTCACTGCTCTGATACCATGTTCAAATTTAGAGAGAGAATCGATGTGCAAACTTTTTCTGTATTATTCATCATACTGTATAAGTAAAGTGGTGATCCTATATATACATGTTAATGGTGTTGTAGCTCTAACCGACTTATCTGACTGCTAACTAATTGCTATAACAAACTAGCTGACAAACAAAAAACTAACTGATTAATGGAAAGAAACTAACTAATGTCAGGTCATAAACTCTGGCTTACATAATTAAATGGTAGCTAACTACTAATCAACTAATTACAATTCTAAGTTCCAATATAGAAATTAGTCTTTTTAAAAATTTAAAGCCTAATCAGTATTTTGATTTTCCATTTCAACTTTTAATTAGTCTTCAACATTAATTCTTATAAGCTCACAAAATCAATCCATAGTCTGTTTGATTAATTAAAATGTGAAAAGATAGTCTACCTACTTTTTGTAGTCCAAATCTTATTATATATATTGTCATATGAAAAAAATTATATTTTCCAATGTCATATTAATAACTTGTTGTGCTATGATCAATGTGAATTGTGATGCATTTGTAGGATTGTTTCATGCTTAATCAAAAGTCTCGTGGTCGAGCCCTAAGTATGTGAAAAATCTTGTTGAGAGCGTCACCCCCAAATAGACCCTGCAATGCTCAAACTAAATTTAGTCGAAACTTCAATACAGGCTCCAGACATCGACCTAGCTCAACTAGCAAAGGCTAAGGCCTACAATAATCAAGAAGGGTGAGGTTCAAATCTTATCAAATAAGCAAGTGCCAATTATTTTATATTTATAACATATACATGTATATATATACTATATTATAATAATATTATGTACCCTCATTTTGGTTTTAGATTAGATGTATTGACTTTTCATTTCCAATTTAATAAAACAAAGGCTTGGTTTTTTGTGTTACCAAGTGGACACATGATTCAATCACTTCAATTTTATGTGGTACAATAGTTTCGTTCTCATTGTTTAATTGTTTTATTTTCTATTTCAAACAGAACCATGCATACATGGGCAAAGTACAATTTCACAGAGTTATGGTCATATACATGTACAAATGTCTAATTTTTGTGTGCACTAGCTAGTTACTATATTGTTAGAATTATAAATTTGAAATGTGTTGTGGTTTCATATGCAAAATTTACACATTGTAAATTTGTAATGGATTTTGAAATGCATAACCATCCCACGATAAAAATTATGTATATAATTTATCGATTTGATTTGATTTTTTCCGATTTTCTTTTAGTAGAACCAAAGTCAAATAAAATATTATCAATTTTCAAAATTTAAACCAAACCAAACCCAATGCCATTTTTTTAAATCGGGTTCATTTGATTTTTTTGCCTAATTGTGAACACTCCTACTTCTTATATACTCTTTTACTAATCCTTTATTTAACTAGGTAAATCCCTTACAAAAATACTTCACCGGTCTCTAATTACTTGTCCACTTTTGAATTGACACACCTATTACATATTTTGAATTGAAAAAACCAAACAATTTTTTTTTTCGAAAGCACTTTTACAAAAAACTATTTTAGAAAAATGCTTCTAAAAATAAGCCGTCAATACCAAACAAGCTCTTACGTACGAAGAAGACTAGGTCTTGATAGAATATTTTAGAGTTATAGAAAGTTTCTTTGAAAAAGCTCTAGATATTTATCGATTTAGTAGGAAGAATCTTTTGAAATGCCTTAAAAAATTCTTGAGATATAGAGAATTTTAGAAAGGGAACTTATTGAGAGATATTAAAAGACTTGTATAACAATCAATATTTATACACTAGCCCTTATTTAAATAGTGTATATAGAGTCGTTCATTTATAAATCATCAATCAAGTAAATTATTCAATTCTTGAGTAATATAAAAACTTCCTTTGATAAATCTCATCTTTCTTATCTACATTTTCTAACAATCTTGAGTGTAGTAAGACTGACATAGCATAAAAAAAAAATTGTGATAAAGTCGAGTAAGATCGTGAACAAATTGTCAAATACCACATAGTATACTGAGTCAAAATTACTAAGTCGAATTCTAAACCCCATTCTAATATTACTTGGATTCCAAAAGATATTATCACTAAGGTGTTATATATGCATGTGCTTGAATGTTTCCTCATAAAAGGACTTGTTCTATCATCTACAATGAACATCCAAATTAAATTAGAGGGAGATTTTTTTATACATAAAATAGGGTAGGGAAAATTGAATTCCCAGTATACCAATAATGTTAAATTAAACAACTAATAATTGAGAATTTGCAAGTTTATTTCATTTGACATGTATGCCCCAAACAAGGTCATTATGTCTCCATAGAGGTGAACTAAATGTACTGATAAATTAAACTATATAGCCATTTAGAAGATCCCATGTCTACTAGCAATTAATAAGGGGTATGTATGGTCACATTATGTGTTTTGTATAATTCAATAAAAATTCTAAATTAAATGTAGTTCGAAAAAATTGATAGCAATTATTTTGCTTGTTATAAAGTTGAATTATGTGCATTAATTGTTTTCGTTTGCAACCACTTGTTTGTTCATGATAAGTCTTATTCATTTAGATCTTATATTGTTATACATATTACTCGTATAGTTTTAAAATTATTAAAACACAATTCACATAGAGAGTGTATGAATATATCATTAAAAATCTTTTTTATTTTACCATTATTCTCATGATAAACTTGTTAACTCTTAAGTCGATAAAAAAATCAAAAATTATTATCTAAACATTGGGTAAATTTTACCTAGTATGTAATTTTAACACCAGCTTTACGCCCCATGTGTCCGCACATTATTCCCCTTTATCTGCATCGAATGATTCTATCAAATTAATACAATTTACTATTCCCTTGGTTCAATAATAGTTGTTCATTATTACTTGACACATGAATTAAGAAGCAATAAATGATGGGGGTAATTTTACTAAATCACCCTTATTAAATATAAGTTATCTAAACATTAAAAATGAATGGTAGAGTACTTAATTAATAACACGGGTAAATAGAATACAAAATGATAAATTATTCATTGATTTTGAAAATTAGACATCCCAAAATAATATAGTGGACAAGTAAAAATGGACAGAAAGAGTACTATAATTGAGTAATTAAGTAAAAAAAACTATGTTGAAACATATGGTATACATATATTTATTAGCTTGATATAAATGTCAATACAAATAATTTTTTTACCATACAACTTATCATCTAAGAAGAATATGGAAAGAAATTAAACAAACAGGAAAAAGCCACGTAACACAATTGAAGGGATGAAACGTCATTTGGTTGGTGTGTGTTCAATTCCTCTCACCTTGTAATTTTCTCTCCATTTACGAGACGTCGCTAGAATATGTTTGTTATAAAATGATAAGCCAAAAAACAGCATTAAATGCTCTAACGCGCATACTTCTAACTCTAATAATAATGTACCCTAATGTTTTTTAATATATGGATCCTACAAGCCAGCTCAATAGATAGAAATAATTCATAATCAAATAATGTATGTGTCACTTGATCTAACATAACTTCCCCCCACCTTCGTTTTTTGTAGGGTACCCTATATATAATGAAACTTTTCTTATAGGTTAAGTGTATCTTGTTTTTTATTTTTTGGTGTTCTTAGAGAAATGACTAAATATGCTATCAAATTTTGAGAAAAACTTATTTATGTCATTTTTGTTTGAGGAAAGACTCATTCATATCATTATTTGTTAACTGAAAACAGTTCAATTATGATTTGGTCATGCCATTAATTAAATTATTTTTTAAAAGGAAAAAAGGCTCAAATTTACCGTCAAACTTTGAGAAAAGACTCATTTATACCATTTGTTAAAAGTATGACTCATTTTATCTTGTTTTGAGCCTTTTCCCTTATATTTATATTGCAATTTTGATTACTTGAGATTTATACTGCTTAAGATTTATTAAAAAAGAGAAGCATTTCTTGTCAAGATTTTCATATTCAAGATATTGAATCCGAACTATCTAGTTGAGGGTGTAAAAATCTTAGTCATTCCACGATAACCTTTTGATGGTGTATCTCTAACATGTGATCCCGACATAAAATAGATATTTGAAAGGGACAATAACGTCTTTACCCCACCACTCTCTTTCAAAAATTAGGGTTTCTTAAAACTTAGTAACTTGGTGATAGATACAACACTCCGTTTTTTAAATTGCAAACCAACATTTAGTCAAAGATATATACATAATATGTGGCACAAAAGGATTTATATATGGATCACATGGAAAAATGGAATATATACAATAATGTCATATGACAGGTTATAATTAAAGTAAAAGAAATAATTCAACAAAAAAATTGTATGTTTAATTATTTAAAGATCAATTGTTCTTTTTTCTTACTCTATTTTCTTGTAAAAAAAAAAGAATAGGATATAACCAAAACAGCATATACATATAGGCTCTAAAATCGAAAATCAACTGTGCGATTTAATAAGTCTTTACATTATTCATTTGTAAAATAAAATGAGACTATTCATATTGTACGAACATGATATTTCCCAAAAAAAGAAACTTGATCACTGAATGAACAAAAATTGTGACAATAAGGTCCACATAGAATTATTCATTTAAAAAAATTATATTTTGTTTAAAGTCAATTGCTATTCCTTTGAGATACAAGCCCTAATGGCTCCACTGGATCTGTTTGTGGCGGACCTACCTTTGGTCAAGGGGTGTTGAGCGACATAAGTTGAAGGTTTAGTCTATTGGTTAGAGGCTTGCAAGCACTCTATGAGGTCATGTGTTCAAGCCTTACTTGCCTCATTATAATTTTTTTACTATAACCATTGACACCCCTTAATGAAGATCCTGCGTCCGCTACTAAATTCCGAAAGTATCCTTAAAAACCCTTTTCTCTTCCTAGCCATTTCAGTTAAAAGATGTGGAAGCATATTTATCTCTATTAAGTCTATAAGAAGGGTACGTTTCGAGTTGTGAAGTGGAAGAGAAGAGATGTCACAATTTTCAACTATTTATTCTTCTTTTATACTCTATTTTATATTGATTAAACAACTTGACGCGATGCATACATATAACACACATACACTAAATTAGTATATATATATATAACCCCAAAAATCGAAAATCTGAATCAGGTATTAAGAATCAATAAATCTTTACATTATTCATTTGGATTTAAAAAGTGAAACTTTTCATACTATACAAATTCATAAGTGTACATATAGGTCGGTTTGGTTTGGTTTTTCATTAAAAAAAAACTAAACCAATTATGTCGGTTTATCAAATTTGAAAACCAAATCAAACCACGCAAATTCGGTTTTTTTGGTTTCGGTTTTAGTTGGTTCGTTCGATTTTTTTCTATTTTTTACAACTATATATACGGTGTTTGAAAAAGTGATCAAATATATTTTTACTTACCTGTGTGATAAGCTAAACTTAAGAAATGTTAAATGAATAGAAATTTTCGTAAAATTCGCATGAGTACAATTTTTTTTTTTGAAATATCAACGTTCATTATGTTAAATTAATAAGATTAAAGGATACAGTCGAACTGAATACAAAACGAAATATTTACAAAGTAAATTGTTAACTTCGAATTTGAAAAACTATAACAATATAATTGTAACTTTGGATCTTAATACAAAATAAAATATTTACAAATTTTACAAGCCCAAATTTGAAATAAAATATATAAACATTGAAAACTATAAACTAACTAAAAATATATTAACAAAGTTGATTATAAATAACATTTTTTATCTATAAATAAAATAAAATTATATATATAATATTTACAAAATTTTACATGCCCAAATTTGAAATAAAATATATAAACATTGAAAACTATAAACTAACTAAAAATATATTAACAAAGTAGATTATAAATAATATAAAATTTTATATATGTATATATATTATGTCGGTTTGGTTTGAGTTCGATTTGACTTTTTTTCTTTTAATACCAAACCAAACCAAGAATGATTGGGTTTTTTTTTCAACCGCTAAACCAATCAAACCAAACCACAAATCGTTTTTTTTTTATTTGATTTGATTCATCAATTTAATTTGACTTGTACACCCTAATCATGATACTTCCCAATAAAATAATTTGATCAATGAATGAGAATTGTGACAACAAGCCAAGGTCCATATAGAATTAATTTGAGATGGGTGTGTAATGGTGATACAATAAATATTCCAATCCTATCGAATCATATAATGGTCCATAAGAGACAATGACAAAAATTAATGGGGTAGAAACATTTGTCGAAAAGTGTATTTTATGTTAGCTTTACTTAGAAAAGCATAGGTCTATGAGGTTCATAATTCAACAAAAGTTATACTTTTTATTTTCTTCCTAGTGATCCCTTAAAAGTGACTTTACAGTAAGAAAAGAATCAAGATAAGCCAAAGTTTTTAGGTTATGTTTTTTTAAAGAAAATTTCAGAAATAGCGGTACTTTAAATTTTAAAATATCAATTATAGTAATAGTGTACTGATTTATTCTATACTAGTGTTAAAATGATTCTTACTTTTATATGTTGAAAAAATTGTCATATGTGGCGCACACACAAAAAAAAGTCCAAATATACTTGTTTTTTTATTTTCTTTTGGTCAATAAAAGTTTTAGGCGTTATCGATAACAATTTTTTTATCATGAAAACTTGATTTGATTTGGGTGATATATTAAAAGCCACGCATGCAAGAGTAGAGGACATTTGAAGTTTTGAATCTTTTTAATTTGGTATAGCTAGACTTTTTCAATTGTTCATATATATATATTTTGAACAATTTAACAGCATGAAAAAAAAATTGAATTTCATTTTTCATGTATGTGGCTCCATTGTTGTAAATGTCATTACCAATTAAATGGGTTCTTTTTAATATTTGTTTATTAAGTCTGTTTTCTGCTAAAGGCAATATCTAAGGCACCTGTATTATAATACGTAAGCAACTGTGCGTATTATTGACACCCTAAACTAAAATCTACAATTGAAAATCTAACTTTAGGGTCTCAAAATCGTGTACATTAATTTTGATACCACTGAAGTTACGTTGAATGCATAATTGGTATTTGGTTGAATCTCATGAAATCATTTCATAGAAATTCATTAATATCTTCTTTTTATAAAGTAGATTGATTTTGATTCTTATATAGCCCACATCACTTTCACTTCTACCTGATAATAATTTTCTTCTTTTCGGTGGAGAAGATCAATATCAATAATTCTAATTTTATATATGGACAATTTCTCAATAATTTTGTTCATTAGCAATAAAATATTTTATTTATATATCGATAAAAAACATAATTTTTGAAAGAAAAATATCATTTAATTTCACCAATCAAGTCACATGTATATATTCATACCTAACAATAGGGGTGTACAAAATCGAATCGAAAATCGAACCAAACCGCAAATCGAGAAAAAAAATCCTGACTAGTGATTGGTTTGACTTAGTTTGGTATTGAAAAAACAAAACCCAACTATATTTGGGTTGATTTGGTTTTAACTAAAAAAAACCAACCCGACATTATATATATAATTTTAAAATTTTATTATGGTTCAATAAAGATTATAGTCCACAAATGTTGATAATTATAATAAAGCTTAAATCAAAATCAAATTAATACTAATGCAAAAAGAAAATCAATTCAACACTAAGAATGACAATAATATTGAATATTTGTTCTT
>JAJOOS010016072.1:0-37356 GCA_029582725.1 Solanum chiquidenum
ATGTATGCATCAATATCACGTGATGAGTTTCTCAAGATATCACTTGGGATTTGGTCTTCCAAGGTGGATGATGAGTTGAGTATAGTCGCAATACCATAATATGTTGTATCCATTTTATCTGCCCCAACGCGAATAGGAGGGACTCATTTATTTTGCATGCTCAATTTTTTTTCCACCATGGGCAAAATCATGCTGAGTTTGGACAGAAACATCTGTAATATACTCCAATCTGGCAGTTGGGGTGGACTAGCTGCATAACTGAAGTTGTGAAATGACGAGGCACAGTCAGGATAGTGAAGACCTAGCCCGTCAGTTCATTAGGTTGAAACAATCCCCCAATAGTGGCAATCGTTTCGCGATTCTCAGTAGGGGGGAGAAGAGTTGCTGCAAATCCATTGGAGAAATCCTGAAAGCAACTGCCTAGGAAAACATCTCCATTATGATTTTTCCCAACGGGGAAAGCTGAAGAAGCAGTTACACGGTCACTAGGCTCCTTTTATTTTGTGTTCTTGATTTCTATTTTAAAATCTTACTAGAAGTAGAGAAATAAGATATGAGTGAATGATGACCATAACGTAAGGAGATAGGTGGAATGAAGGAAATTGGTCAAAGAAAAACGCAGTTATAGAACTTGAATAGATCATCTCTTACCAAGAAACCAAAGCTAGTTCATCACTCTGTTAGTTATGTTGTGCTTGAAGTGCTATAGAATAGTTAAAAGTTAATACTGCTGGACCAAGATTTCTCTTTCTTCATCCTCAATGTCTAGTCAATCAATCCATAAATTGCATAATGGGATTGTCTTTCATAGACATCTTCAGTTTTCTGCAAGTTCTGTGAGCCTGCAACAGAGCAGCAAACTCTCACTTCCCTGGGCTTAACCTGAGACACTCCAAACAGATTTAGAAAAAGTGACCAGACTTTCTGTACTTGGTTGCAGTGGAGGAACAAGTGATTGATGCTTTTCAAGGAGTTCTCACAAAAGAAGCCTCTTCTTTGAAGTTTATCATGAGTCAAACCGGCATCTTTTGCCTCTTAGGTGCTAGCCTGCTACTCATTCGAAACAAACAACTTTAAGAGGTGCTTTAGTTGTCCAGTTCATTTTCCAAGGCGGGCATGTTTTTTTTGCAAGACAATTGTAGCAGCTTTTAACAGAGACCGCCCCCCACAGCTAGCTGGACAAGTGTGTTATGACTTCATGTATCCAAAGAAACAGGATGTATAAATTCTAGCTCCTAATTCACCAATCATTAAGACTTTTCCCCAACTGCAGTGCCATCCTGTAATAGATATCTTTCAGCTGCGATGCTGTCGTTATCACAACGAGATTATATATTAGGGAACTCATTTTTGTGCAACCCAATGTCCTACCAATAATACAACCAAAATCTCCTGTGATTTCCATTTACCCATTTTTAGCTTAGTATGCATATGAAATTCTCTTTAACAACTGTGAATGTGCTTCCAGATGGTAGTATTATTAGGCATGAGTGAAGCTGGAGTCCAGTAATTTTTGTTCCATTATTGCTATAATGTAGTCTTGAAAGCCATTTAGAAAGCTATACTTTGTTATGGAACTTGACATTCTTCACTCCCAAATCTCCACCTTTATTGATCACTACATTTTTCCATCTAACCGTATGCAGCTTTCTCTGCTAGAGTTTCCGTTGCTCATAAGTTTTTTAAACTATTTTTCCAACGTAGAAGGAAGGGGAATGAGCGACATCAATAGGTGAGCATATGATCAAAAACATTTTCCACCAAAGGATAAATATTGTTTCTTCCATGGACCTATTTTTTTTCCACATCAAGAGTTCCTTGCCGAATCGCATTTTCTTTCAATCTAGAACCAAGAAAAAGGCTCAAATAAGTAGTAGGGAATGACTCAACTTTGCATCCAAGAATATCTGAAAGCTCCAAAATATTGTCTTAGCATTTAAAATAAAAACACTTCTTTTGGCCAAGTTAATTTAGGCCACAAACTGCTTCAAAAGCCAATAAAGTGATTCCGAGGTGCAACATTTGGTCTCTTTCAGCATCAAAATAATGATGTGGCATATGCGAATATGTGCGATCTCCAAGCTCCTATCATTGTGTCCATCTCTATGAAAGCCCTTGAGTTATTCATAACTTCCATCCTCTTTAAGGGTTAAATTTAACACTTCCATCGCATTGGCAACGAGATCAGGAGAGTGAATTTCCTTGTTTTAATCCTTTTTGGCTTGAAAGAACCCTTGTGGTTTAGATTTAACAACTTATTTGTTAATGAAATTATGGGAAGTATTTCACCGTGACTGTTAGTTGTATATCTTCTTTTCACCTGAAAATTATGTACTGGGGGAAGTGGAAAATTGAAAAAGGAAAAAGAAAGTCATGCTTATGGGTAGTGAAGTCTCTCAAAGAAATCCCAGAGCGTGATAGGCAGTAAAGTAGGTAAACATGTATAAACTAGAAAGTTGGATGTTGCCTTTCTGGCTGATACAAGTGTAAGATGCACTTCTGCTGCATATTCTTTATTTGAAATGGTATTCTTCACTGTCAGTTCATGTTCCATCTAGATCTTCTGAAATTGTTTGTCGTCCTGTAATAAAATTTTAAATTACCCTAGTTGGTCTTGTCAAGTTGAGCTTTTCTATAGTTGATTTTGTACCAGCTTACTGATTAAATTCTAATTGCAGACAAGCAAAGGATGCTCTTAAGATTATCAAGAAACGCTTGGGGAGTAAAAATCCGAAAATACAACTCCTTACACTATTCGTAAGTACATTTCATTTGCCTTACCATTACTAGATTTCATCTTTTTGTTTAGGCTACATAGAGTTGGTTTTGCAATTATGATTAAAGATACAGGTCTGAAATTTGAGCGTCTCAAATCTTAGTAATCCACTTATTGTTTGTTTAACAAACTAATATGACATGCTACGGGTCTCAACTTTCTAGTTCCTGATATATCGTCTGTGAAACTGGTATAAAACAGTTAGGAGGTGAGTATAGTTATCAAACTTTAGCTTACTGGTGTATTATGTTGAAATATCTCCTCTGTGTTTCAGCACATCCATAGTGTTGGCATTTTGCAGCTAGGTCAATAACAATTGGCAATAGAAATTCACTTCATCAACACGTCATGTTTTTACTGCTCGTGTCCCAAGACACATTTAAGCTATCAGTAATTCAATGAATATCCCAGGAGTAGATTTTTCATGTGCATATAACAGTTCTAAATATGGCTCTTGTCATGGTATTTTCCCTTTGAAGTTGCAAAAGATTTTGTAAAGAGAAACTTGAATTGAAGATTATTTACTAATACTTTCTTTCTACAAATTATTTATTCAGGTTCTTGAGACTCTGAGCAAAAATTGTGGAGAGAATGTATTTCAGCAAATTGTGGAGCGTGAGATTTTACGAGACATGGTCAAAATTGTGAAGAAGAAGGTAAACAACACCTAATATACATGGTTTCCTTAACTTGTTAAACCTATTTGAGATCTCTAATAACTAGGCTTATTGTTTTTGATTGCAGCCTGATTTAAATGTGAGGGAGAAGATTTTGATTTTGATAGATTCATGGCAAGAAGCTTTGGGAGGGCCGGGGGGAAGATTTCCCCAGTATTACGCTGCATATAATGAGCTGAAGGTGATTCATTTGTGTCTCTATTATTATGCTGAAGCACCTATCAATCTTTGGGTGAAAGTCTGTTCAACGTCGTCCTTGGTTGATTTTCCCCTTAATGTAGCACCTGCTATAGCAAAGGTTCATGTTGTTTCAGTTGCAGTTGGTAATAATGACTTAGATATTTTATCACATAAAAGAAATAAATTCCTGGATATAGCTGAATCAATTCCTCTCTCTTAGTTTCTCTATAAAAAGAATTATGGGTGTAACCAAAAGTCGGTAAGCAAGTCTAGGTGTCAGAACTGATCTGTTAGATAAGAAAGCGAGTATGGTTTTCCTGACATCGCTTCACATTGACCTCTATTTAGATTCTTTTGAACTGGATAAAATGAATTGAAGGGAATGGAAAATGAACCAAAGAAAGATAAAGAAAACAGAAAGAAGAGAGTTTCCTTTCTTTTAGGTGCAGAGCATAACCAGAGAAGAATAATTTTTATCTCTACATTGCCCCATTGAAATAATTAAGTGATCCTTAGTAGAAACTAGTTTCTCCAATTTCAACTTGTTTCCCTCTTCTCTAGCCAAACCAAACAAGTTAAAGGAATTCAACAAAAGAAGCGCTAACCAACTATTGATCGTGGAAGTTCTGCAGAACTTCTGTTTAGGAGACTGCTATAGCCTAACTGATGGATTTAACCTCATATTATCAATATATGTTGCCTTTGGCTTCCTTTTTCTTTCCCATTCCTTTGTAAAATTGCTAAACTTACTCGTTATTTCCTAAAAGGAGAGTACTTCCCTCCAATATTATTTTGTCTGTAAATTAGTTAACTGATACTGGCTCCTCCTTAGTAGCTTCAGCTCAAAAGTTTTGGAGAAAACTTCCTGAGATGATAGTTATGTTTTTCTTTCTGTTGTCAACTTTATAATTGCAAAAATATGTTTAAGAGCATTAACGTTTGAGTCCTCAAAACATGTTTGATATACTCAGTTCATTTAAGAAATCAATCCTCAATACATGTATTTACAGTTATGGGGATCTAGCTAAATATAGATCATCATAGAGGCCCTTTTTGGAAGTATGTATTTTTTTTTGATGACAAGGGAAACCCGCAGCCGCTACCCTTTGGGTGCACACAGGGTAAAACCCCCGCTCCTATGCAATAGCTCGCAAACCACATAGGAGAGGTAAACTGCACTAGGCAAGCCTGGTGCGACGAGCTCGACCCAGAAGGCAAACCCCTTGCTTTCGCCGGCAAGGGATTTCGAACTTGAGACCTCCAACATGGAAGTCCCAAGCTCAAACCACTGGGCCACCCCGAAGGGTGGAAGTATGTATTTTCTACGTGGAGCATTAACAAAAAATATATAGCTCCTCTAATAGGAAAATAAAGAGGAAAGGTTTAACCTCACAGCACTAAGATGTATGCGTTGGTTCTGTGAATGTTCAGACATATGCAAGTTATAGAGAGTTAGGACCACTTTTAGTAGGTTCAGACATATGCAAGTTATAGAGAGTTAGTACCACTTTGAGAAGTACACATTATGCCAGTAAAAGACAGATTTGTTCTAATAACATGACAAGTGGACAAACATTGGAAGTCCTGTTGATCTAGGATAACTTTTCTATGCAGTTTATATCTTCTTATATGCTACTCTTTTACTGTTGTGCTGTGCATGCTTCCTTTTCTTTTAGTTTTTTCGAAGTTCTCTTCATATACTAGTTGAAATTGCATATTGCACTTTTGTATGTGAGAAGTTTTCATTTTTCAGTAGATCTTTTAGAAAAACTGCATGCCAATTAAGGTGTGTATTTTCAAATGTGTTATTGCAGTTTTTTTTAAAATGTCAAGCTGCTTTTATGGGGATTTCAGAAGGTCCATCTTGTTGCTTAGTAGAGGGCCTCTTCACTTCTTTCTCTCTTTTATTCCCCTTGTTGCTTTCTTGTTTCTTTGGGTTGTTTTGGTTGATTGGATTTCAGGGCACACTGCACAGTAAAAGGAATAACACTAACTTTAACCAACTTATGACATAAAGCATGCCATGTGTTATGCTGCAAAAATCGATCAAAATGCACTTATATTGTTTAAGTTTAACAGATTCAATGGTGAGATAAAGAAAAACAAACCTTAATCTGATCACTACATTGGTTCAGCAAATATTAGAATAGAAAAGAAACAACATAAGTTGAAGGTTTAGCAACACGTGCCTGTTTCCCAAGAAAAAGTAGTTAGCTGAACATCATTTTCTTTATTCTGATACACAAAGAAGTGTCTGCAATTTTTTTAAAAGAACCCCTAATTCATCACCAATGATCCCTGATTTAAGATACAGTTAACCTTTGTTAAGTACAATACAGAGATTTGAGCAGATGGATCCTATCTACTATTTCAAACACCTCTTTCCTCTCCATTTATAGAATGATAACCCAATTTAATTGAAAATACTGCTAAACCTTTTTTTGGTAAGTACATTGATTTTATTTACGAATGAGCTTTACAAATAGAAAACCAGCAGACTCGGACATGCAACCCCAAGCCTTGCTTAAACACCTAACACATATTCCCTCCATATCTAACTATTTCTATTATATTCAGGGATATAAGTCTACTTGCTAGTCTAGGTTGCCGGTATCGTCTCCCATGGACCTCTTGGATGACTTGTCGAATAATACTTTCTGGTGGCCTTTGTTTCTTTTGAAAAAATCTGCAGTTCCTCTTTATCCATAGGCAATATAGTGCTCCTGCAAGTGTCATTCTGTACACCTGAGTCTTACTAGTTTTTCCTTTCATGTTCCTCAATTCCCATCTAACTTCCTCCTGCCAGTTCAAACTTTGTCTCGGTATGCCTCGCCATATCAATGGCTTTGTCCAGACACTTGCAGCATAAGAACATTGGAAGAACAGATGATCTATGTCTTCATCAGCCAGCTGACAGAATGGACATGTAACTTCATATGTTAAGCCCCATTGTGCCAGCTTGATTTTGGTCATTAGACTCCTATTCAAAGCAATGTATAGTATAAACAGCCATTTAGGTGCTCCAAGGTTCACCCACACCAACTTCCTCCATTTTACTCTAGCCATATCTCACCCCTCATCTTCTTATAGACATCCTTAATAGAGTATTTATCAATGTTTATCATATCTTGTTCATTATATCCAGCTTCCTGGAAATATTTGTGAACCTTCAATGTCCTCTGAACCATCCAGGATGCTTGCTTAACCTGCACACCCCATGCAGAATTCTGTCTTCCATACAGAATTCTGCGTGGGGTGTGCAGGTTAAGCAAGCATCCTGGATGATACAGAATTCTGTCTTCCATAATAACTATGTAACCATACCACCCACAGTTTGTCCTTTTTCTTGCATAGGTTCCATAGTAGCTTCCATAATACTGCTAAACCTTACATTGATGCTAAATATAACACAGGAACCACACAAATCTTATAAACTAATTAGAGTGTCCTAAATTATTAAAATTTCCAAAATACCTTCTATTTCCTCTATACACGACAAATTATTTGACATCATCATTGTTTCATTGTATAACCCTTTGTAGCTTCTGACATGGTTTTGTACCAGATAGTTCTTTATATATGTGTTGCCTTTGTCCTGAGTTGTTGTGTTTTCTTAATCACCTCACCCTTTACTGTTCACCAACATTTTTGTTCTTTTCTTTTATATTTTTTTGGGTTTTTCTAATGTACAATATTAATGGCTGCACCATTGAATAAAAGAAAAGTACAATATTAATGGCTGCACTGTTTAATCATATGCAATGGAAATTCTTGATATGATCTTAGGATTACATCGAGTATGTTTTATAATTCACAATTCTTTTCCTAAATTTTCTTTGATAAGTTTCCTGTATAAGTTGATTGCTCATGATTTGTAGAACTTCTCTAACGAAGGGAGGATACCATTTTGTATCATTATGTTTGAATTAATCCGTTGTCACAGTTGCTCCATCGTTTTGCATTTGTTTCTTTTGTAACCCTTTTCCTCTCCAATTAGGAAATCAAGATGGAAATGAGTTGTTTTAGATTTTACTGTGTATCACCTAAAGCCTTCATCTTCTTATGTAGACTAGCTTCTGGACACACATGTGTCAATCAATACAATTTTCATTAAAATTACATGAATATTACTAAGATGCCTGTTGTATAAAAAAATCATAATTTGAAGGAAAAGAGGTGCAAACTCCTTAGTCAAACTGTGAAGTATATCAACTGCTATGCCATTGTAATTTGTTAAATCAAAACTTTGTATGTTAAGATCACACTTTTATATATGGAGACTTAGTTACATTTTAAAACAAAGTAATGATATGGTGGTGAAAATAATTTTTCCAAGAAATTAATATCAGAGTTCACATGATTTTGAGTAAAAGCATATAAGATTTCGCACAGGCTATTGTAAAATTCTACACAAAAAACTTGCTCATTGCCTCATCCATTGTGGACTGTCTGTCAATGTTCAGTAAAAAGCAGAGACTTTTTCCAATTTATTAATAATTAACTCACATTTAAATTAAAAGATTAGTCACAGAATCGACAACAATACTTCTGGTAACTTAATTAGATTTGTACTTTTGTCCTCACCGAAACATTAAATTTAACTTCTCCTTGCTATTTCGTTGATATGATATTGCATATGCACCTATCTTAGTCGTGTTCTATGTTTTGTTTTTGAGACTCTTCACTTCATATCAATATCTCCTTCCTTTTCTTGGCTAATACATCAATCTATCACATTATCAAGGAAAAATAGGGAAGAAAAAAATGATTCCCCTCAACTTTGTGATTTAGAGCAGACATACCCTCGTTGAAAAGTGGTGCATATATACCCACACTGTCTAACAAATGGTGCATACTTACCCACGTTGTCTAATAAATGGTGCTTATATACCCTTTTTGTTAATAAATTTATATTTACTGAATTTTAAAAATAATCCAAAGATTGTTTTTTTGATTCCAAAAATGTCACGTGGCTTTAAAAAATTACCTCACCCATTTTTTTAAGCCCTCTAGACCCGACCCAACTAAAAAACCCAATCCCTCAAAAAAATTTAAGTTTCTAAGTCATCGGGATGATGATTGAATCAAAGAGGGGTTAAAAAATGGCTGACATAGTTTTCTTAAAGTCCTGCAGCACTTTTGGAATTAAAAAAAATCAGTTTTAGAATTTTTTAAAATTCAATAATACAGGCCTGTTAACAAAAGGATAATATGCACCATTTGTTAGACGACGAGGGTATATATGCGCCACTTTTTTAACGAGGGGTATATCCGTTCTAAATCGTAAAGTTTGAAGTGTATCTTTGCCCCTTTTCCGTAGATGAAATAAATAAACTCTGCTGCATGCATACGTTCTCATAGTTAGAACGTTTTAAAAAGATCTTTTAACAGTTGCCAGTTCAAAAAAAAGATCTGTTAATTAACAAATGCTTATATACAGCAGTAACCAATGTTACTATGGCTTTCGTGCTGGCCTCCATCCTAGTTCCCTGGCCCGCAGGAAGAGAAGTACTCATGCTACAATATTGTGTTATATTGGTGTTTATAAATGTGTGCGACAAATTGGTTAAACTTGAAGTTGAACATTTTCTGGCTTCTATCTTGAACTATATAGTGAGTGACCTTTGACATCTATTCCAAGTCTTTGCTGATGATCAAGTGACGTGGTGTTTGTTCCAAGTTTAATCGAAGACTATTTAGCATTAATTGAATTTGGTTGGGAGTTTAAAAGTTACCACAAATTACAGAAGATACAAGATATATGATGATTATACATTCTATATGCATATCTAATAGAGTATTGGAAAAGATTCTGAATGACTTGATTGTTATATAGTTGGAATTTTTTTATATTTTTTAACATTGATGTTAAAGAGATAATGCATTATAAAGATATTGCTGTCAATCAACTTTAAAGGTTATTTTGTCATTCTGGCTTCCAACTTTTATACTTGGATAATATTAGTTTTTACCAATTTGATTGATCACTGATCTAGATTCATTCAAATCTTCATATATTTTCTTTAAAAATGAACATTGCAGGCTGCAGGTGTAGAGTTTCCACCTCGAGAGGAAAACAGTGTACCTTTATTTACACCACCACAAACCCATCCAATAGTCCACATGCCTTCAGCTTATGAGGAGGCTGCAGTTGAGGCCTCTCTTGAGTCTGATCCCTCTGGACTCAGGTATTGATTAACTTATTCTTTTCCGTTTGGTATGGTTCCTGCTCAAAGTGTTAGAATTTTGTTTATGAACATCTCACTTATTAAAGGACACTATTAAGATTTATATGGATATTGTTTATGTGCACCTCCCTCTTTTCAGTAAGTGCTTCACTATTGTTTATATGCACCACCTCTCTGTTTTAAAGGTCAATTAGTGTACCTTTATTGGACTCCCAAGTTAACTATCTAGAAATTAAAATTTTAGGGTAGTACTTGTGGTATCCAGCATTTATGGCAACCTTGTTCAAGTGTAAGTGAAGTTTCTGATTCAAACAATGCATTGTTGGATGAAAAAGGGATGGGTGGTCTCCTTATATGGTCTTAGACAATCTTCCCCTCTTTAGCTAGCTTTTGGGGTTGAGGTCCATTTATCATGGTATCAGGACCCATCCTAATTCATAGTTTATTAATTTTGGTACCCCATATTAAATTTCCCACACCCCAGATGTCTAGCCCTGGGCGTGAGGTAGAGTGTTGAAGAGTTCCACATTGGATGAAAAAGGGATGGACGATCTCCATGTATTATTGTCTTTGGACAATCCTCTCCTCTTGAGCTAGTTTTTGGGGTTGAGTTAGGCCCAAGATCCATTTATCATTTTCTATTACATGATGAGCTAGCAGTTCTGACCCATTCGTAGCTGATGCATTGAAGCTGGAAGAATGTAGTAAACCATTAAGAGCTTTTGATCAAATAGAGCAACTTTTATCAAAACACAGTTTCAATGTTGCCAGTTTTGATGCTGCCCACAACATTAATTTGGTAACCATTTTGTAAGTTTTAAATGCTCCCATCTTAGCCGAGGTGGTACGTTATGAAAAGCCCTGAATTTCAGCTATACTCTACTGCTGCTTTCTTTTGAATTGAGTTATTATTGGTGTCCAAGTGACTTGTGACCTTTGGAGCGCTGTCTTTTTATTCAACTACTATGCACTCTAATTGCTGAGGATTTTTTTTCCGACTTATGTCAAACTTACTGCAACTTTCTCCAATGCCCTTTGTCACTTCTCGGCTGTTTAACGAGACTTCATGTACAAAATAAATGTAGAAAGTCAAATCAAGAACTATTAGTTTCAAGTAAGCAACTTTTCTAAAGAACTGGTAATTTCAAGCAAGTGACATTTCTGGTATTTTGTCTTTTCAGTGTTGCGGAGATTCAAAGTGCTGAGGGGTTATCAGATGTCCTGACAGAGATGCTTGGTGCCTTGGATCCAAAGAATCCTCAGGTCAGAACTTGGTTTGAGCTCTTGTTTCTCAGGTTCATAGTGGTTACTTGTCCCCATTCGCTACTATAAAAGTTGAAAACCGGAAGGGCAGGATGAATTATTCATAGGTTAAATGAGTTTTTTTGGTAGTCTTTGGGTACTTTATTCGATTAAGTGGAAAATTTCAGAACTACACTTTCTCTGAATTCTCCCTTCCACCCCTTCACTAATTGAAATGAGAAGCTTAGGTAAAATGATTAACTATCCCCTCCCCAGTGAAACAAAAATTAATAGAGGAAAAAGAAATTGTACCTTCAGAAGTCCTTTAATGTAAAATTTCTGGCATGGTTTTTGTCTCCCCTTTTGATGGGGCATGTTGTTGCATCTAGGTCTTAAAGAAAAGATATTGCTGCAGTACATAAGGTTGAATGACTAGTTTATATTGAAACATTGAATGTCGAAAGTAGAAGACATCAAACATTTTTTGGTGAAAACCAATATACTGAGGTAGTTGTGGACATGAAATTGGTAATACAACAACATACCCATCGTAATCCCACAAGTGGGGTCCGGGGAGGGTGGTGTGTATGCAGCCTTACTCCTACCTTGTGAAGGTAGAGAGGCTGTTTCCAGTAGACCCTCACCTCAAGTAAAGCATAATAAAATTAGTAAGAAAAGGAAATACAATAGTGAAGGAACCATGTAGAAAACACATATTGGAAAAACGGAGAAAGAAATCCGTCATTTTATGTTGATTGATATATTTTTATGTGCCTATTACAGGTATTGGTTTTTTGTTTAATTTTGTAGGTTAAATAAGGTTAATAAATTGTAGATATCTCCTTTCAGTACTTTTATAGCTGAAATACAAGGAACTATCATGTTGTATTCCATTCGGTATAAGTGATGTTACATTCCATCATTGAGTGTTAAAATACATATTGGTTCATCAGCATTGTTACATCCAATTTATGTTTGGCGGTACTTGTTAAGTCCAAGATGAATTATTGTTCATGTTTTAATTTATTACGTGACGTCTATGCAGTCCGTGAAGGAGGAGGTGATAGTCGATCTTGTTGAACAGTGTCGCTCTTACCAAAAGCGTGTGATGATTCTTGTGAACAACACTGTGTAAGAACCTGAAGTTTTTGTGGTTTTATTACATTTCTAATAGCCCCTTAACATTGTTTTCCTTTGCAAATAGTGACGAGGATCTGCTGTGTAAAGGATTGGCACTCAATGACAATCTGCAGCGAGTTCTTCGTAGACATGACGATATTGCCAAAGGAACCTCAACAATTTCTGTACCACCCAGAGAAACTCCTGTTGCACCCCTTATGAATGTGAATCATGAGGATGATGAGTCAGAAGATGATTTCTCTCACTTATCACGGAGGTAATGCTTGGTCATTTTGCTGCTATACTGTTTCTTCCCCCCCCCCCCCCACCCGCACAGTAGTTTTGTTCAGTTTTATACTTTTAGTTTTGCCTGGTGTTTGCTGTTCTTACAGCAAATATTGCCACTTTGGAGTACGCGATGCAGTAAAAGCATTTAGATGAGATCCTTAGATGGTCATTGATATGAGAATATAAATTAACTCTCTTTATTCTCCATCAAGGGAAGTTGGATTTCATTTGCGGCGAAGAATTTTATGTCAAATGGTTCCGAGATATCATTTTCACTTTAGTTCTCTTAGCTGTTTAGGTGGTTAATACACTTCAACATTTAGCCTATTTGACATGCATCTGAGGTAACCTACTTTTAGATTTTTTTCACTAAAAAACAGTCGGTAGTTAATTCCATTAGTGCTATTGAAAAGAGACTAGAATTGTGATAACAATTTGGGTTTCACCAAGGTTTAGAACATTCATAGTTTTTTATTCATAAAAGAGTTGATGAAGCTTTTATCAACATATACCAGGCAATCATTCATTACCAAGCTCTCATATAAGTAATAATTAGCTTCTGATTTTTAATTTTCCACCAGCATAAACATATGTCCAGTTACTTAATAGGAGATTTTGGGGATAAAGAAGAGGACTTGGTAGAGTTCCATTTCCTTTTTACAATTTTTAACAGAATATTGGGCCGATTATATTACCATAAGATGTTTGGGGGCAAAGGCCTTCAGAAAGTTTTGGAGGGGAGAGTTTGGGGTAAAAGAGTCCATGGCACCCAATTCTTGATTTTTTTAACTTCTTTTCTGGACCTACTTTTCCTACTGCTGCCTCTGGTGGTGTGACCATAACTTCATAGTGTTGTCAAATTCAGAGGAGGATTCACTGGTACTACCTGGGTTCTCAAGGGGAAGACTTCTGCAGATTAATACGGGTGTCCACTGTCCAGGATGCTTAAGAAATTGTGCAATCTAGTGCCTCGCAGCCTCTGTGAATTTACTTTATTCATCTGTGTGCTGGTATGGCACAATTCTGTTTCTTGGTTAAGAATCTTCTTTGAGTGAGATTCTTGAGCAATGAGTATGGAACCTTGCATGATCTATAATTGGCTGTCCCTTGAGGGGACAATAACGATTAAGAGATTTTAACTTATAATTGTCAATATATTTATAACCATTGTTAAGTGTAGGTTTGTGCTTTAGGAGTGTTTTGTTGTGCTTTTTCCAAAATCTCTATTAGTATTCCTTGATGGTGTGGTCTTTGGCTTTTCTTTTGCCTTTTCTTGATGTGTTACCATCACTCAATTTGCAGAACTTCAAGAGATCCATCACAGGGACAGGGGCAGAAGACTATTGATGTGAAGAGTGAGCCTATGCGAATTACTCCAACTCTTCCTCCCCCGCCTTCATCAAGGAGACCAGTTTTTACAGATGGTAAAATGGTTGATTATCTCAGTGGTGACAGGTTTGAATCAGAAAGATCACTGGGAACAGAAGGATCTTCACCTATTGCTGCCTCAACTAATTCAAACAATGCGAGTTCCATCCCATGGTCAAGTCCCAAGCCATCTTCATCTGCACCCCCTCTGGATGATTTGCTAAATCCAACTGCTGATGAGGACTTCTTGAACCCCACTGCATCTATGTTTACTGGAAAAAACAACCACAATGAATCCAATTCAAAAGCCAAATCTGCTGATAACTTGCCTCCAGCACCTTGGGATGCTCCTCCTCCTACCGCACTCCCTCCACCACCGGCCAGATATGATCAGAGACAGCAGTACTTTGAGAAACATGTTTCTGGTGGCTCCCCTCCCGCAAGAACTGGATCGAGTTCCTATGACAGTATAGTTGGACAAACAAAGAATCTCTCTATTAATTCTTCTTCACCATCCAAACCAGAGAAACCCGAGGACGCACTCTTCAAAGATCTTGTTGATTTTGCAAAAGCCAAGTCTTCCTCATCTTCAAACCAATCCAATAGATCATTTTAAGTGATTTCAATGAATATGAATAATGTGTGGTGGGGTGTATATCTACTTTTTCTTCTTGTAGCAATAAATATTAGAGAGGAGTGAGTTTATGGATTACTGGAGCTGCTGCTTCTGCTTTATTTTCTGTTCGGCTTTCAGCCTTTAGGTGAGTGATAGTGTAGCTGACATGACATTTATATCTTGAATCATATAAGGTGGTTGATATTTCTGTTTTTTCGTTTGTTTTGTTTCAACTGATATCCAATTTCAGTTTGATAGCATACAACACATAATAGTGTCTCATTAAGATGACAGACACACCAACATCCTGCACGTTGGAACTCGATAACAACCTCTATTGATTCTGAAAAACTGATACACAGCTTTCTCCAGCGATCTTCTTAAGTCGTCTCTCTTTCATACCTATTCTCAATTTTGCTGCTTTCTCCCATAATCCAGTTTCAGCATACTTATTTGCTACCATGACCAAATTCCCACTCCTCTTAGGCTCCAATCCAAGCAACCTCATTCTGACCTTCTCTCCCACTCCAGTATCGTCGCTAATATCATGAATGTGGCATGCACTGAGCAATGTCCTCCATATGACTGCATCAGCCCCAATGGGCATGTCAACTATGAATTTGTATGCTTCATCCAGACGACCAGCACGACTCAAGATATCTACCATGGCACCATAATGTGCCATCATAGGCTTGATGCTATGGAGACTTTCCATCTCTTGAAACAAACGATGCCCTTCTTCCACCATCCCAACATGGCTACAAGCACAAAGCACACCAAGAAAGGACACATAATTAGGTTTCACAGAACAATCCTTCATTTTCAAAAAGAGTTCCAAGGCTTGTGCAGCAAATCCATGCTGAGCTAATCCAAGAATCATCACACTCCATGTCCACACATTTCTTTCACCAATCCTATCGAAGATCAAACGAGCATAATCCACTGCTCCACATTTAGCATACATGTCAACAAGTGAAGTTCCCAATTGACAATTCACATACATCCCTTGCTCAATCACTTGACAATGAATCCATTTCCCAAAAATCAAGTCACCCAACTCAGCACAAGCAGAAAGCAAAATCACCATGGTTGTCTCATCCGGTTGAACCCCACATTTTCTCATCAAACGAAAAATCTCAATCGCATCATAATACCAACAGCTTCCCACACAAGCCGAAATTATCGAATTCCAAGTAACAACAGTTCTATGCGACATTACATCAAACACCTTGTATGCATCCACAATCTTCTTGCAAGACCCATAAAAATGAATCAAAGTGTTCTGTACATACACATTGTTACAAATACCCATCTTGATGACATCATTATGAATCTGCTTCCCTTCTTTCAGACCCAAAAAAGACGAACAAGCTTTGAAAAGAAAAGGGTATGTGAATTCATCAGAAGCAGCTCCAGAACGCCGCATTTCAACAAAACAACGAATGGCTTCACTATGTGAACAGTTTTCACCTGTAGCATAATTCCTAATGAGGATATTCCACCAAGAACTAGACGAATTTTGCGATTGTTTGATGAGAAGACCGGCGTAAGAAGATGAGTATATGGGAGTATGAGAAGCAAAAAAGTTGACAATTTTGAGGAGGATGCAATTTTGTTGAGATAGTCCTGAGATTATGATTTGTGTATGAATTTGGAAAACATGTTTTAGAGAAGAACAAGAGTTGAGAAGAGCTATGAGTTGTTGGGTTTTGGAGGTAAAGCTCATGTCAATTTAAGAAAAATTGCATGTGTTCAGTCAATTGTTCACAAGTTTTGGGGGGCGTTGGTACTAACTTCATTCTATCTATCTTGTTAAATTATTCGCAATGTTCAATTGTTCGTAAGTTGTGTTGGAATCCATCTCAATTTCCAAAGGGTAAAGGCAATGTATATTTGATGGAAAATGTTCAAATATGCTATCGAATTAGATAAAAGATTTATTTATGTTACGGTTAAAAGTTTGACTCATTTATGTCATTTTCGTTTGACAAGAGACTCATTCATGTAATTATTTATTCACTAATGACATATATAATCCAAACTTTTAATAAATGATGAACATTTTCTCAAAGTTCCATAGCATATTTGAGCCTCTTTCCTATAAAAAAAAATGATTTGTCCGAATCATAATTAACCATGTGTAAAAAATGGTTTTGCAAAATTAGAACTGAACAAATAATGACATGAATAAGTCTCTTGTCAAACTCAAATGACACAAATAAACATTTTCTCAAAGTTAGATGACATATTTGAACCTTTATACGAGGTAAAGCTTGCAATTCAATTATTGCAATTGGTGCATAAGGTGTAGTAACATACAAGTTGTGTGTCTCAAGTGTGAACAAACCACATGCATTGTCTCTCGTTGGAATAGTCACCATCAACATTCAATTTCAGATACAGAAAGGTAAAAGCATACAACTTAAGTAACCGATAATGACATGGATTGATTTATGATGTCCACAATACAATGGTATGACAATAATTAATATTACACGCCACTCAAGACGATCAAAAAGCTTTCTCTAAATCTAGTTCGATAAGGAATTTCCCATTTTCAGCCACAATTTTTGAATTCTTGAACCATAACAACATTATCCCCTCCCTTTAAGAAGCTAGCTAGATCAATTATAATATCAAGCCAAGGCTTAGTACAATTAACAATAATTTTAGAAACAATTTTATTAATATCCTATTGGCCTGGATTGTGAAGTTCTATTTACTCCGGTAAAAGGTCAAGGGGGCCTAATTTGATGACCATATTGGATATGAAAATAAATAAGAGCAACTTTCATATATAGCAAACATAAAAAATCATATTTGTATGTTATACTTATAGTTTGCATAATTGCGTTTCATAACAAATTTTATGTTTGTTATGGAGCTTTTGATTTGTATAATTCGCTACAAATATTCAATTTTATACAAATTGTTCAGTTTTGTATAAATTCATTTATACATTGTAATTTGTATAATAAGATCTGTATTTGTATAATTATAAGTGTATAAGACGAAAATATATGTATTTGTATTTGTATATACACTTTTCTCTCGCTTTATACAAACACAAACACATTTTATATCGAAATGTATAAAATGACTAATTGTATATCGAATCAGATGGCAAAAAAAGGGGATGTTTGCTGCGAATTACAATTAAAATAAACTATGGCTATAACATTTAATTTGAATTAATAGTTTGCTATTTCATACAATTTCCCCAATAAAGATCAATCGAAATCTAGCTAACATAATGAAGAATTAAACAATTCCAAAAATATAAATATTTCACATATATAAGGATATCGCTAAATATTTTATTTATTCCACATATATATGGATCATTGTTTACCATTCACAAATATGAAAAATACAGATACATGCAAAAAAAAACAAAAAAAAAACTTACTCGATTATACAATAGACACTTAATGCCTTATTATTCATCACCTTAAATATGCAATATAATAACCTTAAATAAAATTCAAACTTCTTTATGTCTATGTCTTTAATTATTTAGAGAGACCAAATGGAATAGCAATTAAATAAAGATCATTCTTTCTCCTGGCTGTTAATCCTTCTGTTTCAGCCGTGTCCAAATCATTTGGATTAACTCCATTAGGAACCTTCCAATCAAAGTGATAAAGTAATTGGGATAATGGATGTGCAATATTAACTAAACCAAATAACATTCCGGGACACATTCTTCTTCTAGCACCAAATGGAATAAATTCAAAGTGATTTCCTTTAAAGTCAATAGTACTATTCTCAAATCTCTCAGGTATAAAACTTTCCGAATTATGCCAATATTTGGGATCTCTACCAATCGCTCATTAATTGATGCAAGTTTCCTATAAAAGGTAGTCTCCATGGTCCAGGAGGCAATGCTTTATTTGGTGATTTTGATTTCTTCCATTTTTGAGATACAAGGAAGAAAGAGGAGAGGAGGAGAACAAGTGAGATAAAGATGAAGTAGGGAAAATGTTGATACTCCATTTTGGAAGCTAAGAAAAAAGGAAACATGCACACTTATATCTTATAGAGATACAAACATTATGTTTAGGTTTGTGTGTATGTATAATATTACAGAAATATTTGGAAATTAAAACTACGTACTTTTTTCGTTCTAATTTATATATGCTTATTGATAAATTTAAAGCACCAAAACTGCTCAGAGTGTGCTACTTAAAGCGAATTTACTATCAAAGATAATGAATCATTTTTGCCATATTCGCTAATTGTGTTTCACTTAACACAAAATTTAAGAAAAATAAATTTTAAAATTCATGGTATAAAATAAATCGAAAATATTTTTGTAATTTTATTATTTCATTAAGTAATAAGAAAACACACATACTACTCCAAATTCCCAAAGAATCAAGTGGACATAATATCAAGGTAATAAGAAAACACTCATTAATGACTGCTTTTGATGTAAGCCTGCAAAGGACCATTAGTTTAGGTGGCTAATCGAGAGAGGTGGACCATTATAGGGAGGAAACCATTTTTTTAAAAGATATTTTTTAATTTTTTAATTTTCCATCAAATTTTAAAAAAATATTTTCTCTGAAAATTTATTTTCTTAAAAATAAGGAAAAAAATGTCTTCCTTAGAAATAGATTTTTCTTTCTATAATAAAAAGAATAATGAATAAACCTAAGGAAAAAAAATATTATTATTGCTGTTGTGAATTAAACAACGTGAGGAAAGAAATGTAGTGAAGGACAATATATCGATGTGTCTCAATCAGATTTAATTGCTTGAAAAGTGAGACCTAGACATCTCCGATCCTATTATCTATTTTACTTTCTATTTCATAATATAAATTCTTTTTTTCTTTTTTCCAAATAATCAATTTATATTATTTTCATGTAATATAAAATTTTATTTTTTCAAGTTTTTTATTTAATATAACATTAAATTTTATTTTAAATTTCTAAATAATATAAATTGCAAGCAAATATTAAATAATACACAAATTAATGGACAATTCAAATAAAAGTGAAATCATTAATGAAATACAATTATATAAACATTACATAAATACTCAACTGTCAAGATTATTATGTTGCTCTCATAAATGCTCTATTAATGCATTACGAAGTTCAAAATTAAATGAACATTTTTATCCTTAATTTTTTTTTATGTCAAGCTAAAAGTTATTCAAACCAGAGATTTTCATCGAATACCATTTATGTCGTTGCAGTTGAATCCTCTATGACATCTTGAATTGGTGCATTAAGATCACATTCATCCTCGATTATCATGTTGTGCAGTATAATACATGTAGTCATTATATCATGTAGCACTTGCTTTCTCCAAAAACGTGACTGTCCTACAATAATTGCAAAACGTGATTAGAAAACTCTGATGGCACGTTCAACATCTTTTTGGCACGATTCTTGTTTCATCGCGAAATATTTCTTCTTATGGGAACGTGGATCACAAATAATTTGAAAAATTGTAGACCATTTAATTTTGTGCATATTTCAAAAGAATTACAAATATTAGTGATTTAATTAATGACCTTATCTGAAAAATAATGTTAATTACAAAATAATAGAAATAATAATAAAAAAGCAAAAAGAGAGAGTGTGACTATTATTCAACTCTCTATAAATTATTAATAAAGAGTGAAATAGAGAGTGATTGGAGAGTTCATTCTCTATTTTACTCTCCAAATATAAAGAATATAAAATAAAATAAAAATAGGTCGGAGATGGTATTAAAGTTAACTCATTTGTCAAGCAACGAAAGACATCGATCAAGTATGATTTGATATATATGTAGGATATATAGTACAAAGTTTTTTCTTGGTGGACACTACTTTTGATGTAAGCATGCAATACGATGGGTTGCAAGATATGAACCATTAGCTTAGATATTGTATTCAAAAGTCAGTTCAACTTTTACTATTATTTTGAATTGGTTTTTAATTTTTGTACCTTAAGATAATAATGGTGATGATCTGTATGATTATTATTTTTATTCTTTTGAGTTCTTTTATTCCAATTAGAATTTTTCTGTAGATTCTTATGCTGTTTTTAACTTGCGAAAATGAGTGACATGATTTCCAAGATGATCGAATGCGTCAAGATGAAGATTTTTTATTTTGGAAGTTGAGAAATTTGATCAAAGATAACATTCTAGGTTAATGAACTCAAATTCAAATTATAACAATTCCATTAGATTCGAAAGGTGATTTTTGACTACGATAGATGGTTTTTACGGATCCTAAGATGTTCAGGAGTGATTTGCCCCCCATAGTTGTATTTTTGAGTTTTAAGACAGTTATGGTTGGTTGTGAACCTTCTATTAAGATGACATCAAATCAGTGATTTGATGATTTCAATAGGTCCGAAATGTGTTTTATAGTTAATTGGCATATTTTGTTTGTGCTTGGGGGGTCTTAGATGAGTTTCAAGTGCTTGTTCGAAGATTGATATTTTAAATGGTGTTTTGATTGAACCATTAGATTCTAATCGTAATTAAAGAATCATAGCATAAAAATATTGTCACGACACAAAAATGGATGTGATGACATTTGTCTATTCCCACCAAAACATGTCAGCCTCAATCCAGCGAAACGAAAGAAATGCGGAAAGTAAAACAAGTATAACATAAGAGAGAAAAACTTATTCATTCTATTATAACCATATAATCTGATTGTCACGTGTACATGCCACTAATATAAAAAAGTGTGGAATTGAAAGATAAATACAAGTCTCAATGTCTTTGCTTCTCAAATCTCAAATAGAACAAAACATACCATTTACGGTAGTTCTGGGGGTAAATTTGTATTTTGTTTCTTTCTATCTATCTTGTTAAATTGTCGCAAATATAATACATAAATATGACCTTTAAGTTGACCTCATTTTACATTATGCCTTCAAACTTTGGGTGTGCACAAGTAGACACTTAAAGTTGTATAAAATTGAACAAATAGACACACACGTCCTATGTGACATCCTACGTAGCAATTTGCATCCTACATGGTGTCCTACATGTATTATACCACATAGGACTCATGTTCTACTTGTTCAACTTTATATAAGTTTAAGTGTCTACTAGTGCATACCCAAAGTTGGAGGACGTAAATATGAAATAAGATCAAGTTAAATGAGATATTTATGTATTATGCCTTAACTGTTCACAAATTTTGCCAGATGGACAATTATTGCATGTGTTGTTCAAAAGTTTTAGGAGGCACAAATCTTACTCGTATTGTTCAATTGTTCATAAATTGTGTCAGATGAGCTAAACTTTATACTTTTTTCTACCTATTTTGTTAACATTAGTCACATTTTTTTTTTTTTATAGATATTTGCTGCTTCCAATCCCATACTAGCTAATTTGTCAGCCAAAAAGTCGATAAACACGCTGAACTAATAGACTATTCAACAAAATTATCAAATACCTGCAGTCAAACTTAAATGACAGAAATGAGCATTTTCTCAAAGTTAGATGACATATACCTAAAGCTCGCAATTCAATTATTGCAATTGGTGCATAAGGTATAGTAGCATACAAGTTGTATGTCTCTCAACAAACCACATGCATTGTCCCATCAACATTCAATTTCAGATACAGAAAGGTAAAAGGTTGCAGTATACTACTTAAGTAACTAACGTACGTTAGATGCTTTGGACCGATAATGACATGAATTGATTTATGATGTCCACAATGGTATGGCCACTCAAGACCATCTAAAAGCTTTCTCTAAATCTAGTTCGATAAGGAATTTCCCATTTTCAGCCACAATTTTTGAATTCTTCGACCATAACAACATTATCCCCAACACGTACGACGTCCTAGCTAGATCAATTATTTATAATATCAAGCCAATGCTTAATACAATTAACAATAATTTGACGTTTTATTTACTCCCAGAAAAGGTCAAGGGGGCCTAATTTGATGACCATATTGGATATGAAACTAAAAGATCAATCAAAATCTAGCTAACAATGGAGAATGAAACAAATTCCAAAAATATAAATATTAAGGCCATATATATATGTATATATATTTCTGAAAAAGGATATTACTAAATATTTTATTTATTCCACATATATATATATGGATCATTGTTTACCATTCACAAGTATGAAAAATACAGATACATGCAAAAAAAAAAAAAAACTTACTCTATTATACAATAGACACTATTGCCTTATTTATTATTCATCACCTTAAATATGCAATTACCTTAAATAAAATTCAAAGATCTTTATGTCTATGTCTTTATTTAGAGAGATCAAATGGAGTAGCAATTAAATAAAGATCACTCTTTCTCCTGGCTGTTAATCCTTTTGTTTCTGTCGTGTCCAAATCATTTGGATTGACTTCATGAGGAACCTTCCGATCAAAGTGATAAAGTAATTGGGATAAAGGATGTGCAATATTAACTAAACCAAATAGTATTCCGGGACACATTCTTCTTCCTGCATCAAATGGAATAAATTCAAAGTGATTTCCTTTAAAGTCAATAGTACTATTCTCAAATCTCTCGGGTATAAAACTTTCTGAATTATGCCAATATTTGGGATCTCTACCAATCGACCATGCATTAACCATAACTTGAGTTTTCACTGGTATTGTGTATCCATTGATCTTTGTCTCTTCTCTACATTCCCTTGGGAGTAATAGAGGAGCCAGAGGGTGTAACCTTAATGTTTCTTTGATAACGAATTGCAAGTAGTTCAACTCTTCCAAATCAATATCGTTAAATGTTTTTTCCCATTCAATCGTTCTCCCACTTTGAGTTGTGCTTTCTCCATGACACGTGGATTTTTAATTAGTTCTAAAAATGCCCAAATTAATGTTGTAGAAGCTGTTTCTGTTCCTGCTAGAAACATGTCCTACATATAAAGTTAAAGTATAAATATCGAAGTTTATATTCATAACACGAGATAAAATTCTCCGCTCTCCATTACTCTAAGTAAAGCATCAACAAAATCTTCATTTCAAGACTCACCATTATATTTCTTACCTTTTGCTCGATTATCTCGATGATCATTAACGATTTTCTCCAAGATTTCATCAACCTTTGAGTGTGCCTTTGACAATTTGGATTTCATTCCACTGATATTATGAAGCCACTTTTGGGAAGGGAACAAATCAGTTAAGTCGAATCCTTCAATTAATGAATAAATATCTTTTACCAACATTATAAACTTATTTCGATCATGTATGATTTTTCCAGATACTGACCTACAAGTTACAGTATTTGTAAACCAAAAGATCTTGTTGGATAAGTTGATCAATGAGTCAGGTGTACTGGAACGTAGAGATGAAATGATATTTGATATCTCTTCTTGTCGAATTGAAGCAAATGATTTGACCATTTTTGATACTAAGAAGTTCTAGGACACAAACCTTTCGCATATTTCTCCAGTAATCTCCATATGAACTAAAGCCTATGTCCGTGCAATCATAAAATATGCTACTTGTGGACATAATTTGTGGCCTATCTACAAAATGGAGGTCTTGAGTTTTCATGATTTCTTTTGCCATTTCCGATGAAGATATAACAATTATTGAAATATTTCCAACCCGTAAGTGCATGATTGGGCCATATTTTTTCGATAGATTTCTAAGTGAATGATGTGGTAGATCGCTCATTAATTGATGCAAGTTTCCTAGAAGAGGTAGTCTCCATGGTCCTGCAGGAGGCAATGTTTTATTTGGTGGTTTTGATCTCTTCCATTTTTGAGATACAAGGAAGAAAGAGGAGAGGAGGAGAACAAGTGAGATAAAGATGAAGTAGGGAAAATGTTGATACTCCATTTTGGAAGCTAAGAAAAAAGGAAACATGCACACTTATATTTTATAGAGATACAAGCATTATGTTTAGGTTGTGTGTATATATAATATTCCAGAAATATTTGGAAATTAAAATTAGTACTCTTTCTATTCTAATTTATGTATTCTTATTGATAATTTAAAGCAACAAAACAGTTCAGAGTGATACTTAAAGTGAACTTACTATCAAAGATAATGAATAATTTTTGTCATATTCTCTAATCGTGTTAAATCGTGTTTCACTTAACGTAAAATTTAGGGAAAAAAGAAAATTTAAAATTCATGGTATAAAATAAGTCGAAGATATTTTTGTAATTTTATTATTTCACTAAGTAATGAGAAAACACACATACTAACCCATCGGTGACCCCCTAAAGTTGACACGATGTTTCACTTAGACACCTTAACTAGACAATGTTCATTTTGGACACCTCATGTAGGGTTTTTCTGCGTCATTTTGATACCTTTTAAAAAATGTATAATGTGTGTGTTACACTCGCGAATGACGTGTAAAGTGACAAGTTAAACGATGACATTTGTCATTTGTGTCAAAAATAATTTTTAAATAATTAATTTTCAGTAAAAATAAAAATTGACCAATGAGTTAATGACACATAACCCAAATAATTACAAAATAAAATAAAATTTAAATCAATTAAAGAAAAAACCATCCCCAAATAGCCTCCTCCCCAACCCCACAAACCCCACTCCAAGGGTTGTCCTCTCTAAATATTCCTATTCACGCACACCAAATTTGTGCACCATCGTATTATTTTTCTTTAAAAAAAAAGATTAAGTTCACTGTCTCCCTTTTTTTTTTTTGCCTGATAAATAGTTTGATAGAGAATGGAATATTTTTGCTAGTTCAAATTTTTTTTTAGCTTAGAGCTCTCACTCTCCTTAATATTATATTATTATTTATGTTTCATTTTTATTTTTTTATTTCATAATATAAATCCTTTCTTTCTTTTTCCAAATAATTAATTTATATTATTTTTGTGTGATATAAAATTTTATTTTTTCAAGTTTTTTATTTAATATAACATTATTTTTTATTTTAAATTTCTAAATAATATAAATTGCAAACAAATATTATATAATATACAAATTAATGGAAAATTCAAATAAAAGTGAAATCATTAATGAAATACACTTACATAAACATTACATAAATACTCAACTTTTAAGATTATTATGATGCTCTCATAAATGCTCTATTAACGCATAACGGAGTTCAAAATGAGCATTTTTGTCCTTAATTTTTTATGTCTAGCTAAAAATTATTCAAATCGGAGATTTTCATCTAATACCATTTATGTCGTTGCAGTTGGAGCCTCTACGACATCTTGAATTGATGCATTAAGATTATGTCATCATGTTGTGCAGTATAATACATGTAGTCATTATATCATGTAGCACTTCATTTCTCCAAAAACGTGATTGTCCTGCAATAATTGCAAAACGTGATTACAAAACTCCGAATGCACGTTCAACATTTTTTCGGCACGATTCTTGTTTTATCGCGAAATATTTCTTGTTTTGGGAACGTGGATCACGAATAGTTTGAACAATTGTAGACCATTTAATTTTGTGTATTCTTTATAGTGCAAATTAATAATAAATTAAATCAAAGTGACGAAAATTAAAAGAATTGAAATATTATTAATTCGAGATGAAAGTAGTATATATTAAATAATATATATTTTAAAATATTATATTACATTTCAAAAGAATTATAAATATTAGAGATTTAATTAATGACCTTATATGAAAAATAATATATTAATTACAAAATAATAGAAATATTAATAAAATAATAAAAGAGTGAAACAGAGAGTGTGAAAAGTAGATCTCCAAATTTGGAGAACTACTGTTCAACTCTCTATAAATGAAGAATAAAGAGTGAAATACAGGGTGGTTGAAGAGCTCATTCTCTATTTTACTCTCCAAATATAAAGTATAGAGAGTAAAATAAAGATGGATTAGAATGATCTTAAAGTTAATTCATTTGCCAAGGAACAAAATACATCGTTCAAGTATGATTTGATATATATATATATATATATCTATATATAGGACATATATAGTATTTTTGTTTTTTCTTGGTGGACACTACTTTTGATGTAAGCCTGCAATACGACGGGTTGCAAGGTATAGACCATTAGCTTAGATATTATAAACAAAGCTCAATTCTACCTGAGTAAATATCTTGAAATGTTTATCTAACTTTGAGAAATTATCTTGTAAAATTATTCAATTTTGTTTTATATAAAAAAAAATCACTCAACTTTGAGTTTTTCTTTCATAGTATAAAGTATAAACATAATCTCCTCTTTGACTTGTAATAAGTTCGAAATCATTAATATTATGTAAGCGAATATAGTAACTATTTAGTACTTTAGTATGTATAATGTATCTCTCTATTTACCAAAAATGCAAAAAACAAAGATATTTGAGTAAAGTTTTTATTTTATGGAAGAGAGAAAAGAGGAAAACTCAAACTCAAACTTAAAGAGAAAAAAATTATCATGTTAAATTATTTTTTTATAATAAATTAGATTGAGTGATTTTATATATAAAAAAACAATCTCAAAGTTGAGTGATTTTATTGATACAAAACAAAGTTGAATGACTTTATAAGATAATTCCTCAAAGTTGAATGACATTTTGAGATATTTACTCATTCTACTTTTGCTATTATTTTGTGTTGGTTTTTAATTTTTGTCCCTTAAGATAGTTGTTGACACCCAATTTTAGACCTCCACATTATAGATTAATCATCGAGCTTCTTCAATTTCAAACGATTTAAAATAATTAGTTTTATAAAATTTCAAAAAAAAAAATATAATATAGTTTGCAAGTTATTTTAAATAGTTGTATCATTTTTTAATTTTTTTAAAATAATATATGTGTTTTATATAATTATATATATAATTAGTATATTTTAAAGAATATTCGAAAATCGTTTCAAAAAGATTTTGTTTTAAAAATTCTATCAAATTAGTTTAGTTTAAGTTACGATTATATTTTTGAATTAATTAATTTATATTTAAGCTAATTATTTTATTTCTTTAAGATTAAGAGGCTCGTTAATTAATTGCATTAATTCGTCCTATTTGAATTTTAGCTGATTTCACCAATTAAATTCAACTCAGCCAAGTTTTGGACTTCAATTGGTTATGATTGCAATCCATTTAGTCATTTTGGAATTGCAAATCCTAGCGAAGTTTCTTTTTTCAAACTGAATTTGGAGACCAATTTTGGTCTATTTAGTGCCATTTCCGGCCCACTTCTCAACTAAAACTAGACCCAATACTTAGCCCACCCCAATTCTTTTTTCCAGCAAAATAATACAATACAATCAGCCCATCCAATAACAACAACAACAATTCCCTTAAACCGACCCAGCCCAGTCCAAAGACCCAATAATACATTCTTCTTTCAACGATACAGTGATGTGTACAATGCAATACCAACCCAACCCCACACCCCTGTATCTTCCTCGCGAGACGTGGGGTGCAACAATCATCACCCCACGTCTCCTTTTCCCCCTTTCGCGAAGTCACATGGCTGCACAACGTGCTTTCACTGTTAACTTTGGAAGAGAGGAAAGAAAATTTAAATTTTTTCTTGAAATTTTTCAACGGATTCCCCCCCTAAATCGTCCTAGATTCCCCTATATATGGCCTCATCTCTTCCCTGTTAAGAAAATATGGAGGAAAAAAGAAGTTGGAAACAAGAGATTTTTACATTCTAAAAAACAAAAGTTTATTTTTTTATCGAAAGGACGAAAAATCGAGAGCTAGTTTTATTTTGTATCGATTCTATTCTTGTTCGAGGTAAGCTCATAGTGGTGTAAAAGTTGTTGGGTTCGAAAGTGATTTTGTCTTGCGAAAGCTTACAATTGCATATCATATGATTGATAAATCATATGAAAAAAACTTATACTAAAAACATAATATTATTATATGGTTTAGCCAATTGGCCTACATATGAAAAAATTAATAAAATGAAAATATTAAAACTGTTGAGGAAAAATCTCCTCATAAAACAAAACTATTTATTGACTACATTGTGGATGTTCTTGTGTTCTTGATATGGGAAGAGGGATCTTTAATTTATATGATTCCAAACATTTCCTCTAAGGAAGGAATAACCAAAATATGTAAGAAAATTATATTTTCCTTTTAGGAAAAGTAAACACATTTATGGTAATGTTTTTTTTTTTTTTTTAGGAAAAAATAAACTTCAAATAAGATAAGGAAATCCGGACAAAACCCTAACAAAAGTTTCACGGTCAAGCTCGTCATCCCAATTTCTGCTCCATAAAAGGTAATTTCTTTCCATTCTGATTTCGTCACTTACTTTCTTACCTTATAATTGGATTGTTATAGGTTGTTTGAATCGATTACTCGTTGTGATTTTATCCCGATACTAAATGATGTTGTTGGACTCTTGAGACGAGTTTATACTTTGGGCTGGCTGACCAATATTTTGTATTACCTTGCTTGAGCATTCTGTTGGATAGTTGTGTTGATCGAGTATGCTATAGTTCTTGTTAGTACTATTGTCAATTTGAGTTACTGGTTGTTCACTGTAAAGAGTTCAGATTGGGGTATGTCGTGGATCCATAGTTTCGTCCAATTTTCATGCTCGTATAAGGTTTTGCCCATCCATGTTCAACATGACAGGTTCTATTTTAAAATCTGGGTCCAGCTTTTGGATAATCGATTAGGTTCTTTGTTTAAGCTCAAGCATGAAAACCATAATCTGGTTGTTTCGACATGTTTTTGGCTTTAGTTTGATATCTTTTGAACACATTTTATCTTATGTAATAAAAAGTTTCCCTTGAGTTTTGGTTTATATTATATAATACATCGTTAAGTGTATTTTAAATTTATTATATAAAGATTATAATTTATAGTACTTTTCATAAGTTTTTGAATATCTAAATTATTCATTAAAATACTGATAAGTGTATTTTAAATTCAAATTTTTAAATATATTTTCAACAATATCCTGCTGCTCCATCCTTTAAAACAAAATCAATTTTCAACTCATGCTTATTTTATAACATGTGCTCCAACTTTCAATCCCTGCAAACTTTAATGCTCGGGCTCCACTTTTAACTCATGTATCTTTACTTTTAACGCATGAGCTCCACTTTTAACTCATGCATCTTATTTTTAACGCATGAGCTCCACTTTCAACTCATGCATATTACTTTTAACGCATGAGCTCCACTTTCAACCCTGTTTATCACTTTTAACACAAGGCTCCAAGTTTTAACCCATATCAATTTTAAATCATGGTAAGCAACAGTGCTACATGAAGATTGTGTGAAGAAAGAGGATCAAGATTATTATGCCAGAAAATTCAAGCCAAAAGGGGAGATTTGTTAGGGTTTTGCCCTGATTTTCTTACCTTATTTGAAGTATATTTTTTCCTAAAAGAAAAGACAAAACATTACCATAAATGTTTTTACTTTTCTTGAAAGGAAAATATAGTATTCTTTCATATTTGGTTTATTCTTTCCTTTTAAGAAAAGGTTTTAGAGTAGCTAGTTCTTTTCTAGTAGGAAAGGTTTTAGGACTCTATAAATATAGGTTTGTTTCTTCTAACACAACACAATAACGTCCACAATGTAGACGTTTAAGAGTTTAGTTTATGGGGAGATTTATTCTCTCAACAATTTATAATATTTTTCTTTTATATTAGTTTTCATATAATAATATTATATTTTTAGTATTAGTTTTTGTTGTCTAATTTATCAACTATATGATATGCAATTGTAAGCTTCCGCATGACGCCCTAATCACCCTTCATAACCCAGCATAATTAACTATTCTATCAAGGGTATAATAGGCAAAATATGGTAATTTATGCATAAATTTTATAAAATGACAAGTATTGTGGTTCAACTATTTGCAGAAAGGGATGACATATAAAATGGGACGGAGGGAGTACAAAGAGAGTACACAATATCGAGAGAAATAACCTCAAACAATTCACTCGGAATAAAAATAAGTTCACACAAATTTCTCTCCTAAACAAAACCCTCAAAGCCCGTAGAATTACATCGTAAACCTTTTTTCTACAAGAAAAAAAGATTTAGATAAATATAAAACTTTGTATTTTCTTTTTAGAAAAAGAAAATTCAATCATGATAAAATTTTTTTTTAGGGAAAATACCCAACATTATTCACACTAAACCCTTCATGAATGTTTTTATAATTTAACATTGCAGCTCTAGAAAGGTTCACTGGACCTGAGTAAGTATTTCGATAGCTTGTGAATGTATGAAGTATGAATGTATAGTCATTCATTTATCATGATTTTCTTCTAGTTAATTAGTTTACCTCAATAATCATCAGGAGTAATATCGTTTCTTTGTTTACTTGGATATGAATACAACCTTTCCTCAATTTTTGTGAACTGATTCAAAAATGATCACGATTTAATACAATATCTAGAATTCATTTTCTTCGAGAAGAGTAGTTGTGGTATGTGTTTTAGTGGAAAGAGTAACTTTGTAAAATCATATAAATGAATTTGATGAATTCCTTATCTTTCTTAATACCTTGTCATTTGTGGGTCCCTCAAAGAGTTATGTGACTTGTTTTCACTTGTCTGTAGCTCGTCAAAATTGATCATATTTGTAATTTCTATATCTCCCAGTTGGTTAATTAAGGATAATTTAAGTTTAAGTTCAATGTTTTTATAAATGGTGCTCAATTGTTCCTTCTTTTATTTTGGGGTTATTCTATTAATTTTCTTCCATTCTTTTGTTACATATGACATCAACTCGAGTCTATTTGGACTCCACCCTCGCATATCTTTGAGTCTTTCGAGTCATCCTCATCTTTGCGGTGAATTGGAAGCTGAAACAGGTCTCGGAAATCAGAAATAATGGGCTGCATACAGCCCTATGCATTGGAAAAACGAGCTGATATACACTGTGATACACTGCTGTATACGCTGTGATACAGGGATGGAAGTGGGCGAAAAGCCCAAAATTGCAGCAGCAACTTAGGCCAAATTCTGGTCCAGGCGAACAGTAACTGAATTTGGGCTTGAGAAATGAAATTTGCGAAAGGCCCAATAGCTCCTTTATCCTCTAATTTAATTTTGCCATGTATCTTTGTTTGTCTTAAATTGATTCAACTTTGATTAACTTAATTAAATCCCTTAGAAGAGGAACCACTTTGTTTATGATCATTTATAAAACTTGAACGATTTTATTTAGCGCTTATATTCATTTGACAAATTTTACTTTCTTTCCAAAATCATCTCAAGTGTTTGTGTTAATTTATTCTCAAACATTTTTAAATATCTTATCTTCTGTAACATCTCGCAAATTGAAAGAAATAGAAAGAGCTAGAATTAGAAAGAGTGATTTTTGGAAATAATAAAAATCTGGAAAATTGGTCAAGTTAAGTTTGAGTTTTTGGCCAACTTCAAACGACCATAACTAGTGCAGGATGAGTTAGGTGTGTTTCCATATATCGTAGGAAAGATCTTGGAATAATATTTCCAAAGCCGCCAAGTTTGCGTGATTCCGAGCTCGTATGAGTGAGTTATGCCCATTGGAAGTTGGGCTGCTTAAATAAGGAAAGTCCAATCCAGATTTTTGAAGGGCATTATGGTCTTTTCACCACCCAATTAATTGATTTCGTTTTGGTAACTAAGTTGGGGTCTAAACTAATTGGATTCAGTTTACGCTTTTGAGAAACAAGTTAGGGTTTAGAGAAGAGAAAAGAAGAGGAGAAAAGAGGAGAAGGAGAAATGAATCGTCAAGTTCTTGAAGCTAGGCTTGTGGATTTCGTCAAGAGGTGATCCCTACGAGGTATGTGAGTTCACACAGCGTTGGGTTCGTTCACCCACGCGCGAAACATGTTTAATTCAGCGTGAATTCGTCCTAAAAATTGAAAGTTTGAATGTTCTTGATGTGTGTTCTTGAATTTACTTTCATTTTTGAATTTGGGATGATATTGAGGAATTCTTGAGAGTTTAAGGTCGATTTTAGAGTTGTTTTGAGTTAGGTTCTTGGGTACATTTGCTGGGTATCTGAATCTAAAGAGGGTTTGAGAGGAATAATCGAATTTAGGCGAATTGGGGTTAGAAAAGCGAAAGAAGGAACAAGTCGGCAGAATCTGGGTACCATCCGCATCGCAGACCTGTTCCTTAGATTTGAAAATTTCCCCTCACGTCGCGGAGCGGTCATGGACCGTTCTGCCTCAAAAAGTATTTTCGCGATCAAAATTTAAATACACCTCCACGTCGCGGACTAGTTTCCAGGCAGTGATTTCTTGATCATTTCTCATGTTTAGCTATCTAAAATCATTCCTAAACATCATGAGATCTTTCCTATCACAAATCACAATCCTTGAATCCATAATTCAATTCAAGGATCAGTTAAGAGTCAAGTCAAGAGAAGTTAAGAGTCAAGTCAAGAGAAGTTCATAGAGTCTTCCAAGAGTCTTTTACAAATGTTTTGACTTTGTTTTAAGACTTGAGTTTTGAGTTGAGTAAAGAGTAAAGTTTGAAGTTCATTTCTTCAAAAGTATATGGGGACTATGTATTCCCAAAGAGTATAAAATCTTTTCACATTTAAATAAGAACGGAAACTGAGATTTTCAAAGAGCCTTTGAGCTAGTTTTTCAGTAAAATGCCTTTGAGCTAGTTTTTCAGTAAAATGCCTTTGAGCTAGTTTTTCAGTCACATTTAAAGAAGAAAGGAAACCTTGATTTCCAAAAGAGCCTTTGAGCTAGTTTTTCAGTACAGAGCCTTTGAGCTAATTTTTTCGTAAAGAGTCTTTGAGCTAGTTTTTCAGTTAAAGAGTAAATGCTTTCACAATTAAGCAAGAGAGGAAACTGAGATTTCCAAGATAGCCTTTGAGCTAAGTTTTGAGCAATTATCTCAAACCAGAGAAAGAAGTTATGTTTTTAAACATAAAGAGCTAGTATATTTTGGGAGTAGTATTGAGCACCAATATGGGGGAGAGTTCAGAAAACTCCGAGCCGCCATAAACCATGTAGCCACCATGGGTAGAAAAGAGTCATACTTTTTAGATGATTCCTTAATGCTTTTTAGCATAGACTAGTGGATCCACTTAGTAGTTCAGGTTCTATACTCATGGCAAGGAATAGGATGACCCTGGCAGCGTGAGGCAAAATGTTGTATCATCACGATAACTCTTAAGTGATAGTTGTCGGTTAGAGAAACTCCCACAACAGTATTTTGTATTTTTATATACATCATAAATATTTGTATTTTCATATACAAACATAGTTCATATTGTATCTTTGCATACATACATAATTATTATTGTATTTCTAAATACACAGAGTTGAAAACCATGTTTTAAAGCTTTTCTTTATACTGCATTTATTTGCACTGCTTTATATTGAAATCAGTTGAGTTGAGTCAGGCCAAGGGTTCGCTTGGGGTTTGAGAAATGAAATTTGCGAAAAGCCCAATAGCTCCTTTCTCCTCTAATTTAATTTTGCCATGTATCATTGTTTGTTTTAAATTGATTCAACTTTGGTTAACTTAATTAAATCCCTTAGAAGAGGAACCACTTTGTTTATTCCCAATTTAATTTTTTCTGTAGCTTCTTATGCTGTTTAAACTTGCGAAAATGGGTGACATAATTTTCAAGATGATCGAATGCGTCAAGATGAAGATTTTTTATTTGTGAAGTTGAGATATTTGATCAAAGATAACATTCCAGGTTAATGAATTAAAATTCAAATCATGACAATTCATTAGATCCGAAAGGTGATTTTTGACTGTGATATATGGCTTATACGGATCCCAAGGTGTTCAGAAGTAATTTGACCATGTAGTTGTATTTTTTAGTTTTAAGAAAGTTATGGTTGATTATGAACTTTCGATTAAGATGACATCAAATCACTATTTGATGATTTCAATAGGCCTGAAACGTGTTTTATAGTTAATTGGCATATTTAGTTTGTGTTTGGGAGGTCTTAGATGAGTTTCAAGTGCTTGTTCGAAAATTGATATTAATTTGATATCATTGAGATTAAATGGTTACAACAAGAATCCAATGAGTTCCAAATGGTGTTTTGATTGAACCATTAGTTTCGTATCGTAATTTTAGAATTATAGCATAAAAATATTGTCACGATCCAAAAATGGATGTGATGACATTTGTCTATTCCCACCAAGACATGTCAGCCTCAACCCAATGAAATGAAAGAAATGCGGAGAGTAAAACAAGAATAACATAAGAGCAGAAAACTTATTCATTCTATTATAACCCTATAACATGGTTGTCACGTGTACACGCCACTAATATAAAAAGTGCGGAATTGAAAGATAAATACAAGTTTCAATGTCTTAATTTGCTTCTCAAATCTCAAATAGAACAGAGCATAGGTAAAGAACAAGAGAGTCCGTGGGGATGACAAACAACTATCTCTCAAAAATTCTTTGACAAGCTTTGGAAATAGGAGAAGAAGAAGAGCAATCAAATGGTATCGGACTCGAAACCTACACAAGTGTAGATGCAAGGAGTGAGAACCAACCAACACGATATTCAACAAGTAACCAAATAAACAAGGCAAAACTAGCTAGAAAGCGAGTACTCACTCATTTCATTTCAACCGAACCTCCTCAAACTACAACCTGCATAGAAATCAGCCCAACCTAATAGTTTCACAATACATAGTTCACAAGGCTTAACAACCACAGTTCAATAGTCACAGTTCAATAACCAACACGTATCAAGTATGTCAATCACAAGTGTCAAACGGATCAATCACAAGTATCAAGTGCATCAATCACAATTAACAAGTAGACCAATCACAAGTATCAAGTACACAAAAATTTGGTGGATGGCTATTAGATTTTACTTGTGTTATTCAATTATTCATTAGTTTTGGGGGCATTGATTAATTCTATCTATCTTGTTAAATTCACGTTTTATTTGCATATATTGTTCAATTGTTAAGAAATTTAGCCGGACACACACAACTTGATACCACATTCACTCTATCCATCTTTGTTAAATTATTCACAAATTTTACTAGACTAGTTCTTAGAAATGTGCGTTGCACATTTATCCCATATTATCGAATTATTATATGGAAAATACTAAAATTAATAATATTAATTTTATTATTTACATTATATTCATTAAATAAAATCCATAAAAGTGGAATGTTGCATTTGCCATCAAGCAAGAAATATGTGAAGCTAATTATAATAATATAACATGTAATGGTATGAATATGTCGATATAACTTATCCTCAATAATCTCTCATTACACGCTTTACACGTAGATCCCATATTCAATTTGAAGACATAAAAATAAAATTTTAAAAATAAATATAAAAATCACTTACAAAGGAACCACTTTACATGAAATAATACCAAAATTTGAATTCTTGGAACATTTTCAAACATCTTCGGGAGATATGTATCCTTCATCTACATCAATTCGAATAAAAACTAAAACAAAAAACTATTAGTGTGTAAAAAGTATATATATATTTATTTCATTCTAATCCATACATAGTTATAAAAATCTATTGCCTTCCAAACATTCATTTTCTATCTATCAATACTATCACATATGATGATGTGTTCGATCCAAATGATCTACAAAGACTAATGGTATTTGTTTTCCTTCTGTACCTAGAAGATCTACGGTAAAAGAACCAAAAAAAGTAAAAATAAAGAAAGAGAATGATAAAAGAAAAATGAATAAATGGTTCTTCATCGGAGAGAATTTGACATATTGGAGCTAAATGTTCAAATGAAATTTGCAAATTCAGTGCTCTTCTATATGGCTTTAAATAAGGGGCCTTAGGTAAGAGAAATTGAAGAGAATCAAATTAATAAGGATATTTTAGTCAAAAATAAAAAAAAAAGACTCATCAAATCCATACTTAATTGTTGGATTATCCTTGGTCTTCATAAGTTATAATTGAAGGCTTGAAGCATCGTGCCAACAAAGAAGAGTCTATAGGCTTAATCATAATTGTGAGCATTAATGTAGAATATAGAGTTGATCTATTTTATTTTATTTTTTAAAAAAGGATAAAATATTTTCTTAAAAGGGTAAAATGATAATTCAATTTTTGGATTGAGTTCTTTTCACTTTTAGTAATACTAGTCTCTGTGTACGTGCGTTGCACGTGTATGCAAGCAAGGACTGATTCATGTTATGGTTTCCAACACTTCCAATATTGAGCATAAATCTATGTGTAAAAAATCACTAAATTGCAACAAATAGTCAACGTGAACCATGAGTCATTTAGTAAAAAATTGAACACATAAAATATGATTTTTAGACATTAATAATAAAATCAACAGTGAGAAAAACATATTCAATAAAACAGTGGCATAACTAAGATTTTCACTAAAAGGGATTCAAAATATGAAGAACTAAACATACGAAGGTTCAACATCTACTATATATACATAAAAAACTATTTAAACCATATGTATAAATAGTGTAATAAATCGTCAAAGAGGGTTGAATAAACCCTCTTGGCCTTACCTGACCCCCCTGATAAAACAGATGGATCAAGGATGATCCTTTCAACTTCATCTCATATCAATTTCGGAAAAGATTGTGCTTTTTAATAACAATAAATATAAGTGAATAGATTCATTTTCTAATCAGGGTGGCTTGCGTTTTTCCTTAAACTTTTGTAACCCATAAATTATTGTGCCATGTAACTCTTACAAATCTCTATGACTTCATTGCAACGTTAGCTTCTAAATAACTTTACGAAATGGCAGTTCAAATACATTTTATACTGCAGCATATGAATCTAATCTATAATTATACATGAAATGTAACTTTTCAAATTACTTGTCTATTTTTCAAATTAATTAAGGAAATCAATGCATTGATTTTGAAAGAATACATTATACCTGCATTTGAATCTAGTCCATATTATTGAACCACACAAAGTAACCTTTCAGATTCTTAACCTTCTGAGAGTAACTAAGAAAATTAATGCATTATTTTTAAAAGAATGAATTATATTAATTTAACACCTTCTCACTTTTAGTATTTAGTATAATATAATATGATTAGCTACTTAATATTTAATTAATTAAAT